>JANTCA010003566.1:0-10697 GCA_024741275.1 Chironex yamaguchii | reverse complement strand
ATAGATAGATAGATAGATAGATAGATAGATAGATAGATAGATAGATAGATAGATAGATAGATAGATAGATAGATGAAGCCTGTTTCGTGATAGCTCACTCTTCAGAGGATTTTTCTATCAGGTTACCATGTAATGCATTATGCGCTTTACAAATTTTACTTGGTCGAGATTAAGGTACAAAGACTCTTCTGAATGGTTATTTATGTCAGATTTAAATTTTTCATAACTTTTTTACTTGATTTCAGAAGTCTTCTGATTGGATGTTCCTTGGTTTGAAAAGCTGTCATTTATTGTTACCAAATAGAGCTTTCTTTTTATGGCGGCACTATGATAAAAGTTCGTTGTGCCTGGTTAGGGATGATAGTTCGGTCGGTAGATAGTTTGATCAAAGGATGTTTTGTCAGATGAGAGGCGTAAGAATAGCTTGTTGATACCTAAAAATATGTTCTTTGCAGTGATTGCAGGGTGTTTACTTTGTCGGGGGACGTATTGTAGAGTGGTGTTGAGATTTGATTGCTAGGTGTTTTTGTTAAGTGTTACGTTCAAGAAGCTGACAGCCCCTTTGTTGGCCTGACTTGTAGTACGTAATCCATTTTCATGGAATATGCGGCACATTTCCTTCTTTGTATTTTCTGTGTCTTTTGCTGTTGCATTTGAAATGGATAGTCCACCATCTCGATATAGCTCTATATTTATCCTAAGGTCTTTCAGTTTCGATAAAAGGTAACATCCCACTATGTCAAACGTTTCGGCGCCACCGTAACTTCCCATGGTAACATTGAATGTTGTGTCACCCTTTCTTGCCAACATTGCTATTTGTGGATTAACAGTGACTTTTTTGCATGCATTATCATATTTCAGTAATGTCATCAAAGGCTGCCGCGAAGTTTAGTGCTCTTTCTAGAAGACTTATATTATTATATTATTATATTATATTATATTATATAATATTGTCTTAGTAAAATGTTACTCGAAACCAGGTTTAACGGATTAAGTAAACAGCAAACGAACGAAGGAAAAGGGAAAGGAGAAAAGAAGAGAGAGAACAAAATGGGAGAAGAAGGAGAAGACCAAAAAGAAAAAAGAGGAGAAGAAGGACAAAGACGAGAAAAAGCAAAAGGAGAAGAGCGAGAAGAAGGAGGGGAACATGAGAAAAGAGAATAAAGAAGGATTAAAGAAAAAGACGATGAAGTAGCAGAATAGGAAGAACAAACAAAAGTGGAGTAGTGGAAGAAGGAAAACAAGAGCGAGTAGCAGAAGAGGAAGGAGAACTTAAAGTGCTAATTGTCTTTCAGGTGTCAAATTTGTAAACATTCTTCTTTTTTTCAGTTCTGTCAGTGTCTAATTTGATAGCGGGACACTTAATATTGATGTAAAGATTTAGAAGCATAGGATTTTGCTGTTTCTTTTAATAACATATGTGCAACCTGTTAATGCTGTTTCGACTGATTATGTTAGGATGTGTTACAGAGCCATGATTTGTAAAAATTGTCATTAATGTCAAAGCAAAACTTTATTTACAGCCTGTACAAATGAAGAATTACCCAGAAACTGACCTTGTTAGGAATTAAACAATGAATAGGTTCGTGGTTAGAAATTCTCAATCTAACTTGTTTTGAATTTTGGGATAAGAGCTAATAACAACAAATGTCATGCACATTGTTTATGCCACGTTAACCAAGGCCATTCTTTTTCACACTTTTTAGTCATCTATTAATGCACGGAGAATGGTGTCATTTGGTAAAGTTTTGTGTCATTTTGAAATCAGTCATCTATCCTGCTTTGTCGAATATGTACTGAAATGGATACCAAAATAGCAAAACTGCTTCAGGACGGCTAAATATTAATGGAGAATCATGTCTGCTTCTCATACGGGACGAAGAAATTATCTAGATAGTTTCAGAAAGTCTAGGCTTTAGACTGGATAATAAAAGGATTGTGTTTTGTACCCAACATAACAATTTTCACGAACAATAATCTTTGAGCACCAAAAACAAGTGATCGTAACTATCAGGTATTACGTGTAGTCAATGTAAATATCACGTATTACGTGTAGTCAATGTAACTAGTGAGAGATAGAGGATAGTAGTATTAATAAGCAACGTATTGATCCCTAAACTGCGCGTTTTCCTTAAATCATTCACACATGGGAATATTTATACCTTTTAGATTGAGTGAATCACTTTCAAAGTTAAGAATACACTTCAGCATTTCATTTTTATTTGCTTTATAATGAAACAGCCAATGGTTTTCTGGAGTATGTTGTCTAGCACGTATGTCTAACACAGAGAGTAAATCGTTTAACTAAAAAAATCAGGTTCTGAGTGTAACTAATGTGTTTGTGCTACCCGTGCATTGTATCTCTTGTAATATGGTAAAATTGGTCATATGAAGACCGCTAATGATAACAAAAAGTTCCCTTAGAGAAGCAAATAGTGAAAAGAACCTAACTAGCACGTCTCAAGCAGCGGTGGCGCTAGCGGACAAAACATGACGTACTGAGAATTCCAGAAAAGCCCAAGTTCCGACGATTGGGAAAATATTGCCATCAGATTTTTTGAATTACATTGCACAGTCTCTTTTGAATTTATATATTGACTTTATTAAAACACATGCCGCGCTGATAAAATACTTGAACTATTTATAATATACTTTTTCCTTAACGAAATTAATTATATCATAGATAAAATCTATAATGTGTAATTCGAATTGTTTACGTGTTAGTAAACAAATCATCAATTGCTACAATGATCTATTGTAGCAAACACAAGATCCATGGAATTCTATCGAGATATAATATCAGTGTCTGCGTATTTAATCTTAACATGCTGCTTTTCACATTCTAATATAATGCGATTGCGTAGTGGTTTTTCAAAACAGTCTTCAAATAGCAATTTTCTATCTTCAGCAAGTTCATGTGTCAATTTTTTCCTCATTATATATTTGGCTGCCGACAGGTTGACACGAGAACTTCTTTAGCAGAGGTAGCTGCTCTCCCGTGACAGGATGAATCACAAGGAGCATCATCCCTGTCTCAGTGGACGAAAATTCCACTAGCATGGAAAAATATCGTCCCCAGTCCCCGAACTATTTCGCCATTAAAGAGAGCGATTAAGCTTCAAAAACACTTTTGTCAAGAAATGAACTTCTTGATTCCTTTGTCCAAAAAGCATCAGGAAGTTGGCTACAAGAAAAGTATAGGATCATTTCCAAGAATACACATCAGAAATTTGTAAGATATATTTAATAATTCCTGCTACAATGTCTCTGTTCTCAAACGCTCACCATGTTTTCCTCAAATTCTTGTAACTACCAGACCTGAGTAATGAAATATTAACCAGCCTAGCACTTTTCGAGATAAGAAGCGTTTCTTTGTTAACACTCTCCAGTCAATAATGATCTGACATAATCTTGCGTGTTATGTTTGGCACAACTGCGAAGGAAGAAATGTTTTTAAGTTAGAAGGCAAATAGGTCTCCATTAGTGATCAATGATAATAAGACCTTTCTTTCCTTCACATCCTGAACAAAAATGAGAACAACAGACCAAATAACATTTAGATCGCATTAAGTACTTAGCCTGCACATAGCGTTAATCTTGGCTTAAATTCAGACAAAAGCTCCATTGTTACAGCAGAACACTGTGACACACGCTTGGCAAAGCACCGCCATACTGTTGCACCGAATATTGGCTTTTGCAGTTTTATAAGCTGAGATGATTTAAGTATGGGCAAAGGTACTTATCTCCGCCGACCACAGGAATTTCCTGCTCAAATGAGATTTGTTCTCCCTTGACAGGATACAGCACACTTGCGTAGGACTAGTTTTGAGCATTGTTTTGTAATCTAGGTCATGTTAAAGCTGAAATACAATATCCATTTAAATGGGTCGCAGAGAAATGGATAATGCAAACGCAAAGTTTGATGCAGCAGTTGCTGTTTCAACACATTGAAACTGCAATTAGAAAAGTTGGACGTGTTAAACTTTACGTCCAACTTTTTTGCTATTGTGTTCTTTAATCCCCTCTAATCCCTATCATTTTTCTTGACGCCAGACAATAATTTTGAATGTTTGCCTGCTTCCTCTTGAGCCCACGTGCTTATTCGAGGCCAACATAGCTGCTAAAATCGAACATATTGAGCTCATTGAGGACATCTTTGAACTGTAGAGTGAGTAAATAAGCCTCTGGGAAGTAACTTTCTACCCTTTACCGTGACCAATATAGAAAAAGGAACGGTTTTGTCTGGTTCGGAGAGTCTTAGGACTAGATCAAAATTCTCAGGCGACGTGTGTAAAAACTGTCTGTGTTCCTCGTCGTCTTCAGGCTGAAATTCCTCTAAAGGAGTGTAGCCAACGCCTAAATCATTACGGCGGCTTAACCATGGCTTAACCCAAACTAATCTTTCCCTTTTCTGGTATTTTTTTCCTTTCTTGCTTTTTATTTGTAATAGCAAGTACAACTGCTGCAGCCATACATCCATCTCATCTTCAGCATTTATGACGAAATAAGAGAATGGCACAACAAATCCTTCCAATTTATGAACAGGCGTTTCAATCACATTTATTGGAAGATCCCACTAATCCCATCCAATAAAATGGAAGGTGTATTTATATGCTTTAGCTGTTTTTAAATATTAGGAACACTCGATTATTGTGAACAAAATTGTTCGTTTTTACGAGATTACTGACTACTTTGAAACAGAGTCTTGATGAAGTTTGAAATCGAGCAGATAAGACCTGTATTAAGCAACAGAGGGGAAATTAGTTCTTGATCAGCCTGAGCTGTCGTGTTTTGAGTCAAAACAAGGAAAACCCAGTATTTGAACAAGACGAAAGTAGAACGTCTTCCTATAAGTATCACTAGCCATACCTTATTGGATGTCTTAAAACATTAATGTTACAAAAATAGTCATTATAATTCCCCGCCTCTGCCTATAGAAGCTTGCATAAGCCTGCTAACATAGGTTAGTTTCCTCTACAGGTTCAAATTATGTATGTTCTTACTTGGGTCAAAGAAGGTGAGACCAGACCATTCATGTATGGTATTAACACTCTTAAATCTCTCTTCTTCCCATCAATGTTCTGCTGCTGACCATTTTATCTTTTACTTTTTCCTTTAGGGGATAAGAGATTTAATGTACGGTTTTATGAGGTCACAAAGAGCAAATGAACTTCTTTACTCCTTTATGTATCAAACGTTTGATCTTTTTTTATTACAAGCGAGTCTTCGCTTCTCTATCAGATACAGCTTGCTTTCCTTCTAAAGGTTTATCTTAATATTTTAACTTAATTCTTTCACACAACATCTTATTTCTTTCAAATATGTAAAATTCACAAAGTCCCCTCAAGACGTTTTTGCTTGACAACCATTACCGAAACAGAAAGGAATGAGGCATATGTATGAGCAATTAATGCAAGACGGGGTTCAACTGACATACCAAGTGTGTCCAAAGTGTGCAGCAACTATCTATTTTCTTGAAAACATTATATTCTTTTATCAGCATTCAGGTACTAAATTTCTTCAAGCCAGGACCTGTATGTTTTGCTAATTGCCTTGATCCAAACTCTAATTAAGGGTGTAACTCCAGAGATTAAAGAACGAACATTATTTTCTACTAGTCCAATAACAGTAAATGTACGACGGTGGGCAAATATAACGCAAAATATATTCATAAGATAATTTAAAACAGTTCAAAGTTTATGTATAGGTGCAATTGTAGACTCATCCAACTTTTCAGAGATTAGGAACATTTCACAGTCTATATATGTGGCGCAGTATCTTATCAGTTAACTGAAAAGGTGCACCTTTATGCCCAAAAAATTGTTTTTAATGCAATTACCCTTTATATACTGTACAGTAAACTAAAACAAAATTCATGTGTTCAATGGTCTTTAGCACGTACTTAAGCTTTCTAAACACATTGGGTAGTGTGCTGTGTTTATTTTTCCATCAACAGGACAGCGAAGTTAACCTGTCCGAAGTTAACACTGATTCAGCAGTTAGACTCACCTACGTCTTTAAAGCTGTTGGAATGATCTATCTTTTTAATGTTCTTTGATTTGAAGTGAATCATGTGATCGCCTTATAAGAAAGTTCATGAGAGGTTTCTAGTTCCTGTTTTGCAATACACTTTAACATGGGTCCATATGAGGTCAAAGGGTCGTTTGATAATCCAATGACTCCGCACTTTGTAATTATGTATTCAATAATAAAGTTCTTTTTAATAAAACAGTTGCAAGCTGAATCTACATGACAAGAGTCTGTCCTTTCATTCTGTGCAGCTCAATAGTTTATGGATCCAGAGATAAATTTAATTAAATAAATCGAAGCATATGTTTTGAAGCATATTAATCAACATCAGGAGATTGTGGACCAACTAATTGCTGTTTGATCACACGTAAGTCAAGAGGGACAGGTATAGGAGTTACTTCTTGTTACTCAGTATACCTGACTCCTACAGTACTTTAGTCAATGCCCTCGAGTTGAGTGAGCATCTAAGTCTTCAATGATAACGTCAATGTCTTTTATTAGAGGATCAGGAACGAAAAGAATGCTTGAGCATGACTGAATCTAGCATGGAAGCTTTGCATACCATGAAAAGCGCAAGTACATCTCAAGGTGAATCACCAGGCAGTGCTCACTGCAAAAGTAGCGGGAAACAATCCGAAGGGGCATTTACATCCGAAATGTTTTAACTGTAGACTTTTAGGCAATACTGCAAAGTACTGTAGACCTGATAAAGGACACGGTTTTGCAAAACTGGGTTTGAAAACAATAAATTGCATTTGGATGCATTTTGTACGACCACAATGCTGACAACTGACTCTGTTTTATCAGATGTGTGGTATGTAGACTCTGGTACTGTACAGCACATGTGTTGTAATAAAGATTATTTTTGTAATTATGTTAACTAATAATGACATTCTGTTAGGAGTAGGTATTTGTAATGTCAAGTAGAAATGTACTAGGACTAGCAATATTATTCTGATTAAAAATGTATTGTTTGTAACCGATCTAGGCCAGAATTTAGAAAAATGGTTAATTCCAGTTATACTGCTCAGTTTTGCAGTAATAGGTGTTCAGCGCACAAGAAAAATAGCAGTGTTCCAACTGCAGTAGGTAAAATTAAAGAAGGCAGAAATTTGCACGAGTTAGAAGGCCATGTAATGAAAGATGAGCCGAGAGCCAATATAACTGATGAAGAGTGCAATGTAAATTTGTGACCTAGGGGAAAGGCGGATATTTCCTCTGAAACTTTAGTAAGAATGAGTAAGGAGGATGTAGTTAAAGGTTTTCAACTAACGTCATCTAACGAGCAAACCGCCTATGAAGGTTGCATGTTGGGAAAGCAAGCATGAAAGCTTTTTGCGAGAAAACCATCATCCAATTCATCTGAGATAGCAGAAATAATACATTTTATGTTGATGAACCAATGAAGAATGTGTCATTGGGTGGCAATCGTTTCTTTGTTACTTTTACAGATGACTTCTTAAGTTATACCAGTTATTATTTTAAGAAGCATCAGAGTGAGGTTACAAAGTACTTTATGGAGTATGTTGTAATGATAGAGAGACAAACAGGGAAAAGAGTGAAGACCCTAATATCGGACAATGATGAACAGTATGTAAATAGAAACATGGATGAATTTCTCAGAAAGAAAGGGACTTGTAGACAGTTTACAGTTCCCTATCCCCACAGCAAAATGTCGGAGAAAAAAATACCGTACAATTGCTGAAAGTGCTTAGGTCTATGCTTCACCATCCTGGACATTTGTATGCTTTCTGTGCAGAGGCAGTTGCCACTGCAGTATATGTCTCAAATTGCTCATCTATTGTTGCCGTAAAAATGAAAATTCCCGTTCAAGCATTTTTTGGCTATAAACCCTATGTGAGCCATTTTCGTGTCTTTGGGGTTGACCATTATTCAGTTATACCCAAGAAAAGACGAAGTAAATGGGAGCCAAAGAGTGCAAAGCACTATTTTGTTGGGTACAGCAGAGAGAGCAAAGAGTATCACATTTTCAATCCAGGTACTGGAAAAGTAACCGTTAACCATGATTCAATGTTTATTGAAGATCGTTTTAGTGGTAGAATAAAGCAAAAAAATTTTGAGGATGTAGTTGAGTATGAGATTGTACCAGAAGTGGTGAATGGTGAGGACAATGCAGAAGAAGAAAAAGAAGAAGAGGATAAAAAACAGAAGGAGAAACTCTACGTGATGGAAACAATAACTCTATGAGCACAAGTGAAGACATTGCACAGCAGGTAGCTCAATTGAAATGTTCAAAAAATATTGCACAGCCACCACCAAAGTATGAGGAGTGGCTAGGAGATGATGTGTTGCAGGATGTTTTGTGCGTTCGCGTAGTCGCTGCAGAAGAGCGGACAAGTGTCAATGAGGAACCAGAAAAGAAGAAATGGGAGAATGCCATGAATAGTGAGCTTGACTCCCCTCAGAGTAATAAAACTTGGCTTCTAGAAACATTGCCACAAGGAAGGAAAGCAATTGGTTGCAAATAGGTCTTCGAAGTCAAATACAATGCAGATGGTTCAGTTGATCATTACAAGGCTAAGCTAGTCCACTAACAGTAAATGTACGACAGTGGGCAAGTATAACGTACAATATATTCATAAGGTAAAGTTTATGTATAAGTGCAATTGTGGACTCGTTGAACTTTATCATATGGAGAGGTTATATCCAAATACCCCAATCCAAATACTCCATCTTACACCACATAGGTACCTCTGGCTCTCAAGAATATAGCAGCATGGTGTTTTATCCATTGACAGTGGAAGAGTTTTACAAAGCATCCTACTATAAAGCTGTTGATTCAGTCATAGTGATAATTAATGACAGCTTCGATCAGCCAAGGTACTAATTTTTACTACAGTATGAGAGCAATTACTGAAATCTGTTAAAAATCGATCGCGTTATGATGAGATTGCAGCCCCGGCTGCTACGTATGCTGGTAATGAGGATGCTTCCCTGCTACCGCCAGATATCTCAGTTCTGGGAAGACTCTGTAAGGATAGGGAAATTGGTGAATTTTGAGGACGCTTTACGTGTCCTAAACGCATCCAAAGAAAAAGCGCCCATTGCTGAAGAATATTATTACCATAATTAGGATTGTTTTGGTTGGGTGTGCCACATTTGCGACGCCAGAGTGCTCTTTTATGTTAGCACGAAAAATGACAACATTCTTGCTCTCAACAATGACAAGAGATTCAATTCTCTATCGAATTTTGCTACATACAAGAAAATTGTAGACACTTTGTCTTGAGTCGAAGTAGAAAACGATTTTGTTGCTAATAGGACAAATCGTATGACCGAATGTGTCAAGTTTGTCAAGTCTGACTTGTAAAGTTTCCTTAGAGGTTATTTTGATAGGTAAAGTGGTATAGTGTACAAGGTAATAAAATATCCTGAAATATAACAATGAACATAATTTATTTTGCAAGTTTATATGCATATTGTATCCTTTTTAGAAGATAAGTTCCATATAATTGTATTCAAATATAGTATGTTCACTCTGATATTTCAGTATACATTCAAATTAAATTTTTAATGTTGAAAATATTCAGCAAGAGTTTGTGATATAACAGAAAAACAGGATATTCAGTTTTGCTTTTCACATCTACTTTTAGGGTATAGGAGGTAGTCGGAAGTGTTTTAATAGAAGGGTTCAAATCTGAAAAATGGAGAGCTCAGCAGCCATTATTACTATTTCAGAATGCACGTTTGGCCAATCTAGCTACAACATATTGCAGATATTGCGCTACCTAATTCAAGCTAAATTTGTAAGCCCTGGCCTCCCAACTTTCAAATTCGTGGCGTGGGCCCTGGTAATAGCATCTATCAGATGAAGTATTAAGAGCAAGATCCCAACAGCAGGTAGACATTAGGATGGTTTGGTCACTTGTGCACAATTAATAAAAAGAGAACTGGATGGAAGGCATTGGTTTAGAGGCAATGAGACTATTTTGTCAACATTGTATGGCATGGTGACAGACCCTTAAGATGTGTCGATAGATACCAAAACAAACCAACACTGAATAACCTGTTACTGGCCCAGTATAAACACGGAAATATGTTTCAGTGTACAAGATAATTAGCCAGAGTAACATAACAACAAGGGTAATTGCACCCTATAAATGCTCCGCACCCTCGAATAAGCTAAATAAACTATTTTTATTATCATGATGGTGATGACGAAGATGATGATTATTACTAATATTGTTATTGTTATTACTATTATTGATATTACTAATATTATTATTATTGTTCTTTTTCCTTTGTGGTCTGGGTGATCGTATTGCCGTTTTACTCTTGCTAGACGAGTCATAACTAAGGTCTAACAGGAGAATTTCATCCTTATTTATATGTCTAAGACTCTTCTTAGAATTCTAGCCGTACCTAACAAGGCCATTTTCTGCATTTCAGCTGTGTTGCATGGAATTTTAAGATTTTCTATCCATTTCTCAAACCCTTGTGTTACACTTCCTAGTTCACCTATAACAACCGGCATGACTTGAACCTTTCTCATTTTCCATAAACGCATGATTTCTCTTTTAAGATCCTGATATTTTTCAATCTTTTCTCTTTCTTTCTCATCAACCCTATCATCATCTGGCACTGCTATATCAATGATGGTACAAAGTCTCTCATTCTTATCAACTAGTAGGATGTCTGGTCTTCTT
>JANTCA010003565.1:0-10697 GCA_024741275.1 Chironex yamaguchii | reverse complement strand
ATGACAATAATATATAACCCTGTAAATACCCTTAATGACAATAATATATAACCCTGTAAATACCCTTAATGACAATAATATATAACCCTGTAAATACCCTTAATGACAATACTATATAACCCTGTAAATACCCTTAATGACAATAATATATAACCCTGTAAATACCCTTAATGACAATAATATATAACCCTGTAAATACCCTTAATGACAATAATATATAACCCTGTAAATACCCTTAATGACAATAATTGGCATAGTTGCATTCTTAATGATTCGCGTTGCGTCAAACAACTGACGATGGTCAGAGTATGAAAATGAGACACAGCAAGTCCAGTAGGTAGATTAGTTTATTATTGTGAAGTGGTTGCTAATGGATGGGAAAGGTTTATTGATAAATAAATTCGACTTTGCATGGGCTGGAATTGGCAAATAGCTGTTACGCATGTACATATATGTTTCGTCATCAGAAACATGAATGCATTGATAAAATCCACACATTGACATGTGATCAGTCACCAGACCGTTATCAAAGGCCATGACAAACAACTGGATTCCAAACAAATCTACGTTCAACCAACCATGGGTCAACCGCAAAGTGCAAGATGTTAAGATTTCACATGGTGGCATGTTCCACAGTGTATACTCTATAATTTGTGCATTAGAAGTCCCGTCAAGAATGTTTCTAACAACACACTTTACAGTGTCCGCGAATGTTTCCAATAATTAAGCAGATTAGTTTCAATAAGCAGAGTAGTTTCAATAAGCAGAGTAGCAGTTTCAATAAGCAGAGTACTTTCAATAAGCAGAGTAGTAGTTTCAATAAGCAGAGTAGTTTCAATAAGCAGAGTAGTAGTTTCAATAAGCAGAGTAGTAGTTTCAATAAGCAGAGTAGTTTCAATAAGCAGAGTAGCAGTTTCAAGACCTTCGTGGGACCTTCCTGCGCGTACAGAGAAAGAGAGAGAGAGAGAAAGAGAGAGAGAGAGAAAGAGAGAGAGAGAGAGAGAGAGAGAGAAAGAGAGAGAGAGACATGCGTTCATACATCTGATTATAGTGTCAGCGGGAAAAAACAGCACGAACTACTGACACTTTTAAAACGAACTTATAGTTACAATTACGATATCTTTTCTGAGAATCAATCATAGCTTAATTGAGGTTTAACTGTTGCCCCTGCACGCAACATCTTTTCTGCCTTGGGTGTAAACGGCACTGAAAGATTAAACATTACAAAATTTACCTTACACCTATCACCTTAAAATATATATATTAACAACTTATTAAGACTTACATATTTCGATCAACTTCTATTTCGACTGAAATATATCTAACAGAATACATCAGAAAAGTTTACGCGATTAAAACACAACAGTTGCAAAGAACAAAAGATTAAGGTAAAACAGCTGGACCGCGAGCATTTTTGCCTCAGCAATAGTCCTCTTTTTCCATTTGCAGCACGTTGATTAAATTACTGGTCAATTATCGCCAGACTTCAACTTCAGTAGGCTCTCACTTGATACTGTGCAAGCAAGCACAACTCCATGATGTCACGGTTGTTCATTTTTAGCTGCGCTGGGGCATGACAGTTCTTTCATGGTTGTGTAACTCCGACCAGATGCTGTTCAACATTAAATGCATTTCTGACCGGAAACGAGCTTTGAAACCGAAATTAAATCAGTATGTCATGACGGTTATCTTGTGCATTTTGTGATACTGATTACTGTTTTCTTTAGATACATCCACTCCACTTCTGATGCTTTGTTTGAAGAATACATTCAGTCAAGCCGTACCCAGATGACCTTATCATGTGAATTGATCAATTTCTATGATACTGAGATATTGGTGAAGTGGATAACAACGTATAAAGTAACCCATATACTGATAACCACAAGCTCCCCATTTCGGGGATTAATGCAAAAATCCCCTGTACAAATCAAGAAATTTCACACTTACCGGTGTCAACGTTCCTCGTTGTCCCAAAACTCAGCTACTGAATAGCAGCTGGTTGCTAAATTCGTTTTATTTATCCTCTTGGACTCAAGGGGACAAATACTTCCGGTTTTCGGAAACAAATGGATTGTTGGACAGTTCTGTCAACATGATGCCATCATCGCATGTCAATTTCTGTTGATCGATGTAATTGTACTCCAAACAAGACATTTCGATGTGTGGACCAAGACGCCTAAACAAAGAAAGAACGAAAGAAGAGCCTTTGGATTGAATGTATCAATGGGTAATCTTACAATTTAGAATTATCACAAAGCTCGAAGACACAAATCGTAAACTGACCTACTTCTCAGATGCCTCAACACTTGCCTCATGGTGATACGAATGCTGAAACTGATTTTAGTGATAAAAGCATTTCAACTGCTACATGACTGATTAGATTGTAATAACGCGACTTCTTGGTTTCATATCAATCGACAAAGAGGATTCCGTGTACAGCTTATGCCGAGGATTCATTTGGTCACTTCTGACTTCCGGCCTAGGTCACAAAACGTTTTTTCGCTGCGAAGTACTGCCAACTTTCATCTGGTTTTTTTTTTCATTGGCTGGAACCGAACTTGAGCACTGGGAAAACCAAAAACTTGAGCCGACCTTTTCAACTTAGCTCTCGTTTAGTATTGCATTTCTGTAAAAACAAAAAATTTGCGCCAGTAAGCCTGACAAAAGGCATAGTCCGCGTCGGATAACTCCAGCGTAAACTACGTGTACTGTACAAAGGATCATTCGTTTGCGACCTCCATTTTTTTAGTAGGCCCAACGTTGTGAAGCCAGGGCCGTATTCAGTTTGTACGGATTCCCAGTCTCCAGACTCTTGAAGTGGACTATAACAGTTTTTGCATAAACAATTTAAGTAATAGCAGAGTGTATGACAGTGGTTGTTTTCGGCTTACAATAAACGGAATCCTATCTTGAAAAGATCTGGTTGAAGCCAAACTTAATATATCCCTCGTGGAAATCTAAAGAAGGGTTAGTTTTTTACTGACAATGGTCATTAAAAAGTGGTGACGTTATTCCTGTATATCATGACACGCTACAGTGATCATGTTTACAACACGCACCACAGAGCCATTTACCCCCTGCTCCTTTTATTGAATCAAGACTGTTCCCCAACAATCTCATACCCCCGAAGTGGAAACTTTTAAAGAAACTCTTCCCCCCCCCCCCCCTAATCCTCATAGCAATAAGGTTAAGGATTGACAAAAGTTAAGTCCGGTTCTGAGGCCTTCGGATTTTTGACAGCTTCATATGCCACCCGTCGTCGCTGCTCCAGCGTGGTTAGCTAGGTTGCCTCCTAGTTGGACATCTTTGATATGAGCATCAATAGCACGACATTGCAATTGCAGCGAGGGATTCCCTTCATGTTCATGTAAAAACATTATTAGAGATTATAAACCAATAGTCGTTACTCTGCTTGAAATGATTCTATAACTTGACACATGATAAGAAATTTTGAAATGTGATACGACTGTAACTTCATCATGCATTCTAAAAATAGTCGATGCGCAAGTATACATTTGAAAAGACTATTGATACAAACCATTTTAGGTTATTATGCACCTCGTGTGTGTGAGATTAATGTGTGTTCAGATGCCTTGAAAACAGAACCTGGAATGTTAAACGGTATTCATTAGCCAAGTATAAGATTTTATTCAAATAACACTTCCACAGGACCATCAACAATCGTCTGATTATGCTTCCTTTGGTAATCAAATTTCAGTGACCACTTCACCCTTTTAGAAGATGTCAACATAAAAGGCTATTTATCATCCAACATGATCACACCGCTTACATTTGTGGAATGAATTTTGAAAATAATTTATTTCTATTTACTGTTGAAGGGACATTCTAGAATAAATCAACAAAGTAATCATTAATTTTGCTTCCTTGCTGTAATGTTTAGAAATTTAGGAAGTACTGTATGAAAAATAACAATCTGAAGTGCAAAAATTTGAACTCAGATAATCGGAGAAATTGAAATACCCCATTGAACTCAATATAAAGTCTTTGTATATAGAGTTTAATGAAATACCCATTGAAACTGTCACTTCCGGTAAAACCTAAGCTCTTCATTGGCACAAAAAGGACTGGAACTACAACTTGTTGGTGACGTATTCATCAGAAGGAAAACTGCACAAACAATGGTTTTAATCGAATTGTGCAACAGAATGGAAATACTTGGTACTATTCCGACAAAATATATACTGAGCTGTGTTAATTAAACTCGACAAATTTTGTTGCTTATTTGTGGTACGGGATTTCCTTCGTTGGTCGCTCTACTATACAGTGGTCACAACAAATTTGCGCAAGTCATGCCCTAGTAAGCTTAGCCCGGGCCATAGATAAATGGGTAATCCATACTAATTGAGAATGCTCCAAACCTTTAAATTTGCAAACATGAAACGTCAAAGTCCATGGACAACCTGCTTTGTTCTTAAGTTAAAGAATTTTGCAGTCTTGTCCCTGAGAAATTTTGATGGTATGCCACGGTGAAGTGTTCATGAGGTAGTCAAGTTATTATTTAACGGTGTGGGGCAGAGATCCGCTCCACATTGACCAACCTTGCCTAGGAATTCGGCAGTCTTCACATATTGAGACAAAACCACTCCCAATGAAGAATTTGTTAAATTTTAACCAAGAGGGCTCCAGAGAGAAAAGACTTGACCCAAAGTATCCCGAGTGTGTGGTATAAGGCGACTAAAAGAGGTTAATGGGGCAGGTCGTAAAACAGCTTGGTAAATCATATTGCGGACGACTAGGATGAACCATATCGGACCAACCAAGGCCCAAGTCAAAAACTCCGGCCTTCACCATTGCTGAGAGTCGCCAGGGTGACACTAAAGGCGCATAGGCAGGTGGTAATTATGGAAAGTAAAGCTGATAACTACTCAGAGAAATACTTGATACATGCCTTACGCACAATTTATGCTCTGACTGCATGTGAGTGGAACCGGCTTTCTAATGTTTGATGAAAATATTGAAATTGAGAAGCTCCTTTGGGCATTTTGTATTGAATTTCCCTTCAACTTCAGGATTGTTGCGGCCTCCTCTTCTGTTCACGGCGTACTATGCGCCTAATTTGCATTCTGGTCGAGTCTGAGAACAGGGGACAAGATTTCTAGTGGATCACCTTTGCGTCTGTGAACGGAAAGCTATTCCGATAACGTGTAAACTGATTCTAAAATTTTAACTCCCTACCAGAGAGTACCCACCTTGTCTCCCTTACTAATACTAATTGTCAGTGGTCATGACGCGTGGCAACCATTATGGTACTTTGTTCGCGGCCATTATGAGGAATGTGTTACCCTGGAAGGCAAAATTTTATCCAATGAGAGGGCGTTTAATTTAAAATCTGTCCTCTGATTGGTGAGTGTTCAAAAAGCGCATTCTTTTAAAGTTGGTAAAGTTAAAACTGGTTGTTCGTTGTAGATCAGAGTAGATTTTGATTATTACTTACGGTGAACTTCAGTGTTTGCAAATTTTTAAAGATGGATTTCGTGGACAGTAATTACGAGTTTAATGCACCTCAATATGTTGACTTCCTTAATGAAGTTGACGACAAGAATATAGACAAGTGGTTTGGTAAGTTTAATCTGATAATTTAAAAACAACTCTGAACAATTTCATGGTTGTGATCATAACCGTTGTTTGTCAAAGTGAAGTGACTTTTAGTAGGAGTGATCCAATACTTTGTCACTTTCACTCTCTAACTCCTATGTGTTTCCCGAACCTGTCACGCAGTCTGTTTGCTTTTTATGTATTAATATTCATGTTAGCTGCCCGTCCTAACCATTAAAACTGTAGAAGTCCGCAATTGTTTATAATCTGTACCAACAGCAACGCGGAAATACGAAAGAACCAGATTTTTAAAGATATACCCTTCGCCTTAAGTTGAGCAAGGAAAATACTAATTAGACACAAATCATTAGACTGGTGGGTATAATTTACATATGTTCAGTACAAGCCATTATAATTATCTTCTATGTTATTCTAGATGAACATCCCGGTCATGAAGGAGGGATACGCTTAAGCATGGTGCCGTTTGTTCAAAAGCCATCGGATTTTCAATCTGTCACTCAAGCCATCACAGCTGCTTTGCATGACCAAGTAGGTACTGCTACAAAGGCCCCTGCTGCCGCGCAAATTGCCGAGCCCTTACCTGAAGTATGCCAGCTTGTACAGGAATGCAAGACACAGGCAGCAACAACTCCGTCGTCGACTCAAGAACCTAGGAACGTTCTGTCATTGGGGAATCAAGATACTGATACTATGCCAATGGAACACGAAAATACAAAAATAGCAGAAAAAGAAACTACTCCCTCATCTACACAAGGGACAAGGCCTCCAAATCTTGTGTTATCATGGGATAAGTCAGATACAGAACCTCAGCCAAAGAAAGAAACTAAATTGAAAAGGTACTTACGTCAGATGTTAGCATCAATATTCAGTTGTGTAACTCATAATTTCCAAAATAATCCAAAAATTTTGGGTTTCCAGCAAATTTTCTCGCGCGATTAGAATTTTAAAGATCATTTATTCGAAATCATTGTGTACTGATAACTTGTTTTATTAGCACGAAACTACTAACCCAAAGACCAAATGTCTATACCGTCATCTCTTAACTGTTTTTAAATGGCTGGAATTGGCTTATTAATAATGTCTGAAATAATTAACACTGTTATCATCAGATGTTTAAAAACTATGAGTTAAAAATACGCAAGTACATTGTGCAGCAGTTATGGTCACACTTTGTACTTAAGACAGCCTGATGCATGCTCTTTGTAACAGAATTCATTATAAGCTAAATGTATAGAAGTATTAAGTAATTTGCATCCATAGCATTCTGTTTTATTCTATTTACCAGGAGCAGAAGTGTTGAAAGACCCAACATGCGAAAAAGAAAATCATCACAAGAAAGAAAAACAAAAGATGACCAGGAATGTTCTGCTTCGGCCATCAAGAAAAGTAAAATGGAAATAAAGAAACCAATGCTGACAATAGCACATACACCAGAGCTTTTGAGGTAGATATATTTATGTATACTTATATGGTCAGGTTTCCATAAGAGATTATGCAGCATGTATGGGTAACACTGTTGGAAAATATCTCTCAGCGGTATAAAGCCTACCCTTAATTAAGAAGACAGACATCATGTCAAAAAATAACATTCATTTGCCCACATGATCTGTACAATACCATACAAATTCATGTACAGGTTGCACCTTTTTTTTGGATTCTGGTTTGCAAAATTTGGGCCACAGCAAATCTGCAGAGTATGGCCTATCACATATTTATTCATGTCTCAACACCACTGTTTTCCTGGTTTTCAAGTCTTCGAAATTTCCCATCACAACACTGATGAATTTTTGGCTCTTGCTGTTTCATTATGAAAGGTACTTATTCTGTGTTTTTTGCATATATTAGTTTGGGTCTTTGTGCATACATATAGTCAAATGATCAGTAAAATGATGTTAACTTCACTCATTTCCATATTTCTATAGTACATTAGAATTTTAAATATTTTGAAAAAACTGACAAGGCAGTGTGAGACACTCAAGCCTTGTAGTGATCATTGGGGATGCAACTACACTTGGTAGCTAGTGTGGCTGGTACCAGCTGTGTCTAAACATTTAGTTGCAGATATTGCAACCTGGTGGCTCTTACTACTGCATGTCCTTGCAACTGCTACAGCAATAATGCATATAATGCTTATCATGACTACTTTTCCCCTTCAAATGTATCCATGGTATGCCTGTAAGTACGTGCTAATCCATTTGTAATTTGGAAAAGGAACAGAAGTGTGTTGCATCACTATAAGAGATTTTATTTGCTTTCACCCCAGGAGAACACAAGTTAAAAAAGCACCCAATGTTTTATCCAGCGAAGAAGCAGAACTTGCAAAGGTCAAGCAGCTCAAAGAAGAAGCAGCTAAACTTAAAAGGAGAAGTGAAGTCAGCTACAAGAAAGCTATTGCTGCTGGTCCATACATGCCAATAAGGTCTCAGGTGGAGGTAACTCATCCGGTAGATTTCAGCTTTGCAACTGATGGTCGATTGAAATCACAAGGAGCAACATCTCACAAGGAAACATATGAGAAAGGATTTGAAAATCAACTGCGACAACATCCTCCTTCTCCGGTAATTTGATAATGACAGTCATTCTCTTTATTACACATATTGTAAGCATTAGTCAACTTCAATAGTTTATTTTAGAGCAAGTTTCATGTTATTTGATTGGATACTACCTCTCATCTTCATTCTAATAAGTGGTGGATCAAATTCTATATTTCATTCTTTAATCACTGCTTTGTTTCTCTCCAAAGACTCAAACTATTATAACGAAAAAATGATAGCATACATATATGTATATACGATATATATTTGTGTATGTATATATGTTAAATGTTTTGATTACTGACGTTGTCACTGAGGGTTTGTGTATGAGAAACACATGTTCTGTAGCAACAAAACAAGGAAAATAACTATTGATAAATTACATACATTTATCAATAGTCAAGGTCATAAAAGTCACTCCAGTATTGTATTGCTCTCAAATAAAATCAATAATTATGCAAAACTAATTATATATGTATCAAAATGATTTCTAATAAGTGTGGCTTGTGATACCAAGGCCTTGACATGTCCTTTACAAAACCATTGTTCACATTGTAGGGTTTTTGAGTATGAGGATTGCTCGATTCATTCCTTTTGACTCCCTCTTTTTGCAATTCTTGCTATATAACGTTTCAACTAATTCTCACATAAGAGTCATATGTATTGATTTTCCTCTTTTCTTTGTGACTTCAGTCTTTTAAAAACAGGAAAGTAACAAAACCTGTTCCTTTCCATTTCACAAATCCTGATGCCAAGAAAGAGCTACCAAAGATACAAAAGTGGGAGTCAATGGCAAGTTCCGTTAGTCATTTCCAGACAAAAACACCCGAAAGGTAAACTTAATTTTGTATTCAAGCTCATTGTAGCCATGAAAAACCTCTTATCTTACTATCTATTAACATCTCGTACCTATGTCCTTCCATAACTAACCTATCGTTTATTTGTCTGTATACTTATTATCCTAGCTTTACTTTAGCAAAGCTAGGACAATAAGTACAAAAGCAAATAGTTAGAAGCATTATTTAAAAAAACTTTGACAGACGATATATTATTTTTAGGTGGAAGGATCAACCTTAAGTTATGTATGAAATGACACATAATGGATTATCCAGCAAATGTATTAACATATTTCTGCCACACGCAATGAGTTTTTAGTGAAACTCACCAATAACTCATCTATACACGTATGCGTGTAGGCATAATAATGTGTACATCAAAAACTGTCCCGTTTTATTGATGCTCAATAAACTGTTTGTTGTTCAAAATACCATATTTTGTAAATTAAGTGATCAATTCATAATACGCAAAATTCCACAGGCCTCTACATTTATTGTATTTAATATCAATTGAAAGGACTTTTAGGACTCCTTTCAATTGACACATGGCAAATAATATAGTGTACAAATCCCTCATAAGTTATTTTACTAACTTGTACACTGTTTAATTTTCAAGGGGTTTCTTCCGTACCAAATTCAAGGTGCTTCATAACATCTTCAAGTATGTGAATGTCTTCTTCTGATTACTAATGCTTGATGTGCTATTTTTGTCTATTTGCAAGAAAGGACTTCTAATATCACTAACAAACACCTTTATACCTGTCAAACATCCTGGAGATTAAAATTACAGTCACCAGAGAAGCTGACAAAATAAACCAAACCAGCTCAATAACAATAAAATGTCCAAGTTTCCAATGTTCTGGGGTTTTTTTATTGAACAAACATATGGAATATAATTCTCATAATGGGACTGTCATAACAGTCATGACTTTCAAGCACTTCCTCCAAGATTCAGTTACAGTAGTAACCACACTTCACAGCACAGATAGAAAACTTAAGTATATACAAAGAATCTGACCTTTGACTTAGTTCCAATCTAAAATTTCTCAAACTTCAATTTCAAACTTCTGTTACGTTTATGCTGCCTATGAAGCTATGTTTTTAATATCTGTAGGTTTAGAACCCTTTCTGCCAAGAGCAAAGTTGTTGCTGCTCTTCCTGACAAGAGGACAGAGGTTAAGTTAACAAATCCAAAAACACCTCTTTTAACTACAAAATCAAGAACACGGCCTGTGACCGTACAAAGTCATGCCCAAGAAGAAGAGAAAATTATTCAAGATATGAAAAGGTACACAAGCTGTAAACTTTTGCATTTCAGTTTTAGTTGGCTGTTATCTTATACCAAGTTTATTACTAAGATTTTAAGTTTTGTGTACAATACACTTACACATAATGATCTGATACATATATGTTAGAGCCAAGGGCAGAAAAATTCCTGCTGGAGGGTAACCAAAACAGATCTTGTTTACCACATAGTCAAGGTCATTGAAATTTATAGGTGAATTGCTGCTGACAACCATTGTGTTAAATAACAAGAAGCTGCTTTAATATATTATCAGGCAAATACGACCTTCATTCAAAACAAAACTGGATCAATACTAATATAATACCACTGTGTATTGTAGTTAATTAACTTGTGAGTTCCAAGATTATTAAAATTTCTCCTAGGTGATTCACCCAATCTTTGAGAAGTGCGACCTACATACCGAGCTTCACATCGGCACAAAAATTCATATACTACTAAGCTTTT
>JANTCA010003564.1:0-10697 GCA_024741275.1 Chironex yamaguchii | reverse complement strand
AAAACAATTGCCAAGGTGCAAGAAAATATTTAGACTCAGTTATCTTAAGGGGCATCAGCAGTACAGTAACTTACTTATACCTGAACACAACATTGAGATTAACCTCATAAAGCACCTTCCACAGGTTAAACTTGCTTTTCGAAATGAAACTATATGGGGTAAGATATTAAATTAGAAACATTGTTGTTTAAACAAAAAAGCAGCAGAGAAATGTGTCCCGTTCCACTTTTAGACCTTTTGTAGACACACGTAATTGTACCCTCCAGAAACCATAGAGATCATAAATCAAAGAAATTATGAATCATAGACTAAAGGCTTTATGTGAACTCTCCATAAACATCTTTGCAATAAAAGCAACAAGTGAAACAACTTGCTTGTTACTAGAATATCTCAGTTAATACGGGTTATTGATTTTAGACACTGCGCCGTATCTCAGTATATTTTAATTAAACTGAGCCCACTTCTTTCAAATCTCGTTGGTAAACCTGAATAAGACAATACGGGAGATATTGTTACTGTAGCGAAGCTTTTTGATTGCTGAATTCCTTTAGATGGTGATGTTGGAGAAAGATAACGGGGAACAACAATAAAAAGGGAGTAAGACACGCGATGATATGGGCGAGGACGTGTGGCTAATTGTACTTTGCGTAATTCATCTAAATGTACACAATAATGTTTCATAAAGTCAGTAATTAACTGTAGCTTAAGAAAGTTGTAGTTCAAAACATCCCTTCAAATGTTCTGTCAACGACAATAAAAGAAGTAAGGGCTTGGCGTGTGGCAGACTATGTCACGCATCGCAAACATGACTTATTTTATCAACATAAGTTAAAATTAGATACTCGTTTGTTTTACTCCGACAACAAGATAGGCGGACGCATACCAGCAAGAGCAAGGTTTATAGCAAATGTTAAGATCTTTTAATAAGACAGTATTCAGAGGCTAAGAGTTAGTAAGCACTGCAGCTCTCTTAGCATAATCAATATAACGCACAAGTTTATACAGAGAGATAAGGAGTTCAAGAACATATTCCGACATGTTTTGTCGATCTGGCAGACGAAGCACCTTGCATACTTGTCACCAATTCTTTATGGTGATTAATATTTTGCATTGACTTTATCACGACCTTGTTTTACAATTAAAATATTCTATTGATGCCTCAGGAAACTAAACGGTGGGGTTTTTTATGCGAAAAAATTGATTTCTCCTAACTTGCTGTATCACACAACATTGTTTTATATAGTTATGGTAACACTAAGAAGAGCTAAGCTAAGAAGACCCGTCGTGGTATAGTGAATAAGACGAAGATCTTGCAAGAGAGAGGTTGCGAGTTCGAACCCTCGTCACCACAAACAAAATACCATTGGTGAGAGAAGGTAACGAGAACTCACTCTCATAAAGAGCTCACTTCCTAGTAAATTCCCTAACCCTGGCATGGGAATCAGCTACGCTCGATAACGAGTATTGCTACCAAAAAGAAAAGAAAATACTAAGAACTTCGCTCCCTAAACCATTGCACTGGACTTCCTTCCAATTAACAGTATTACCAAATGTAAAAGAAATCTAAAATGCTAGAGCGGAGAAGCAACTGGTTACTGTTCTCTTAGGAGGAGGGATTAAGTTACCCTATCTGTTTGAAAAAGGCATTGAAACATACTTTTAGTAGTACAAAGGCCTGCTTAATGTGAACATATCATAGTGATTTAACATTCTCGCATCTAGTAAGCTTGCCTTTAGATTAAGCCATAGATTTGAGGGGTAGAAACACGTAAGTCGTGTCGCTGCAAATTAGTAAGAAGGAAAGTCCCTACTTAGGTGTCCCTTATTTAGAGAAGTATATAGGGGCTGTCAGAAATCTTAATTAGTGCAATATCATGGGTAAAGTCCTTTAGAATCATACACTAGCTGTCAAAGAAGACAGAGGAGGTAAAAGGAAAGGAAAGTCGCTTAGTTTTCGTTGGTTAATCGTTTGTACTCGTACATATAACAGTTGTACTCTCATTGATGTCGCAGAATATCACTCCTCGAACTTTGCAATATGCGCATTTGCTACAAAGTAAAGCAAAAATTTCATAAAATGCGAATCTTGGTTTTAAACCTACGGTTTTGTTGTGTGTATTGGAAAGTTTAATTCACAAATTCCTGTATCTTAAGCGAGAGTTTTCCCGAAGCTATTCCACCTCGCACAAAATTCCCAATGAAGATACATGCGGAAAATTCTTAAAACTTCCTATCGAGATCACACCGACAACGAAGGGGTCTTGTGGTGGGGGGAAGATTGTAGAAGAAATTAGTGTTTATATTACCTTAGCTAACGCCCAAATTATGCGGTACCCTTTTTGTATGGACTCCCTGAAATTATTTTGGGGAGATCCCCGTAAATAGAATATTGAAATTTGATTTCCACAGGATTGCAAGGTCTTGCGTACGTTCTAAATGTTAAAATGCTTAGTTCGAGCAGACGTTTCACCTACGAAGGTATGTAGTCATATTACAAAATTTCGACTGTTGTTCAACGTCACAAGATGTTTTGCGATTCAAATTGCTTAATTGTAAACGTTGCAGAATATTTTGTATGAACTAAGGATCAATCACTATACGTTTGGCTTGATTGCTACATTTGTTTGATAACGAAATATTAAGAAAATTACTTGTCATTCAGCAATGAGATTAACCTTGCTTTTAATGTAGCTAGATTTTACTAAGGTACAAACATTTTTGTCTCTATATTGAACATAATACATCGATAGCTAAGTCAATGAATTTAACTCTCTCATTTCCTGCAACGAACATCGTATAAAAGAGTTTTGTTTTAAGTCATTAAGTCTGGCGTCTTTGCACCTCCTATCGATAGAGAGATTGCTTTCAACTATTGCCTGTAATTCAAAGATAGATTGTAGTACGTACAAGGATATTGAACGTTGAGCCGTGATTACTACCCTCCCTTAACTAAAACAAACCAAGCGAGGAACCCACACAATATCGCTGTCGGTAATTTGTGTACTAATTACGATGACAACTAGTACAATGATGTACACATATGTACAATCATAAGCACATTTTGTCAGTTTGAAAAACAATTTTAAGTACAAAGTGTATCAAATTGGACGAAATCGATCTTTTGACATTTAAATATAAAATATAACAAGCCCTGGCAAAAGTCCAAATAGATGGTAATTATCAGCTTGTTGCTATGGACGAAATGTTTTCTAGGTCATAGTGCTCTTCATCTTAAGGCAAAGCAAAATGTGTTAGTTAAAGGCAATAATCTTGATCAGCTTTTACATTCAACTCAATTAAGATATTATTGATTTCATTGCTTCTTTGCAGCTTAAATTATTTTCTAGTAATAGAACTCTTTGTTACAATAGAATCCCTAGATTACCAGTTACCTGTTCGTCACATCTAGAAGAAATCTGCGATTTTTCGACCCTCCGTAAAAGGATGTCACCACGAAGCCCCGTTAAGTCTTTCACGTTCGTGTCCGTGTTTGAGTTTTCCTTTGTCCCGTCAAAATCTTGTTATCATCTCCATCAGAATCGGTTTATCCCGTCACTCCTAACCACATACTCACCTTGCTCTTCTTGACAGTTTCCTTTACCTATCCTCCGTTTTCCTTTATTAGTGTATAGGAATTCTCTGTGTCTTCACATTTCCAAGGAATTCATTTTTTGCTTGGCCTTGATATTAAAGGTATGCGTTTTACGTCCGAACATAAACCTTGTCCAAAAGTCGCAATAAACTAATTGTTTCCTTATTACAAGTTATAGGCTTCTTGCTACTCAATTTTTCATTGTGAAAATCAATTTTTTTATTATCTGAGACAGCTTGTCAGCCCAATATAACATATGTCCATAGTCCATTAGTGTTGCATTACTGCACCCAACCATCGTCTTTGCTTCCTTCATTCCTCGTTAATGTTCTATCCCTAGTTTTTCTTCCTAGGTCTTCTTCTGCTTTTCAATGGAATTTCTTACATAAGCAGATCTCGAATCAGTGATGTTAATCATGCTAATGTTATCACCACAGTAACCTTTGCTACATTATTAAGTAATTTCCGTCTAAACATTTGACATCGTTAAAAAGTACGCTCAACTTTACCTTTTATCTCTGTTCACAGAATACTCCCCAGACTAACCTTATCTTTCATTCAGTGTAATCCTATGTTCTATTCAGTGTACACTTTTCATGGTCCTCAAATTATTTCTCATGATACATAACCCACGAAGCTGCACGTGGTGATGGATCATAAGAAATGTGACAATGCCCCTCAAGGGCAAATTTTGACCACAATTTGCCTCTTCCTGCTAACGTTACCCCAAATGATAATTTTGAAACTTAGCTTAAAAAGCTGGACGTCAACCGGGGTAAAATTAATGATTTGGCAAGGGTTGCAAGAAACCCTGCATTCGCCTTCAGTGTGGAAACCTGAGTATTCGCAAAATGTTTCATTTCCCTTTCATATGTGATATGTAGAGTGTCACATAGTCGAAAGGTGTGATGTGTAGAGAGATCTGTATTTGTAAAAGGAATGACTTGATGAGGAGCCACTTTACAACAAACCAACATGTCAACGGCCGAAAAACTAAAGGGAAATTATACAACTCAAGGCAAAATCCATAAAGAAACTTTTCAATGTTGGATATTTTTGTGGAAACCTAGAACATCGTTTCTAATCATTTGCAATCAAAACATAATTGTGTGTTACACATGCATGAGGTTATTCATTAAGTAGTTTCTACCTTTGCTGTATAGTGGTCATTACACCATTGCCTTTCAATTATTCAATTTTTCTAAGCAAATCAACTCAGTTGGGGATACTGAACAATAGTTATGCTTGCTAACAACTCAACCTAACCACCGTCTCTCAACTGCCGTAAATAAAGCTGTTTGTTAACAGAGCTGTTTGCTTACCTTAACGTGGCAATATCTGGATATAGGCTTGCAATAACTGTTGTAATTTCAAATGTGTAGGCACAAGTGAATAGCTATCTATTATTGTCATTAGCTCCCTTTTGTTTTGACGTCAGCATAGCAAATTTTTAAGGAGATACACTTGTGGTTCATAGGCGAGCAAAACTTAAGAGTGTTGGGTAACTGCCTTTGTATTTTTGCAATAACCCTTCATTTGGTACTTACAAAAACATCTAGTAATAATAACATAAAGATATTTTCTTCCATATTAAAGCAAGGCAATAAGTAGGTATTGTATATAATATCTGTGCAAAATCTGTTATTATGAATGCCAAAATGACTAAAATGTTTAAAACTTAAGGTCGGGTACTATTAAAATTTTTGAAGGGAGTGTTATCTCTACGAAGTGCAAGGCAACACATCTCTAAAATCATCGTTATTCATGTGAAAGAAATATGGTTAACTAATGAGGTTACTATGGATGTAGACATTTATATCATGGCATGAGATAAGACACAATCGCCAAGTAAAGAGTTAAAGGATCGTCTTAAGCTCCAGCCGGACTACGATTTTGGTTGATGTCAGGAAATGTTTTAACGTTGTAACTGAGAGGTGAAAGTTTCCCTGTAAGCGCAATGCCTTGCCCTATAGTTAATGTCAAAATCAAAAATTCCCCAGTACTTGCTATTTCATGTAATGTCATTAGTAATGATGTTTATATTGGTCCTTTATATTAAATGAAAAATGGCGATCTCATGCATCGGTCTCATCATTTTGGGCTCCTTCGGCAAATTGTCCTCTGTAGTCGAAATTTCTTTTAAAATGGTCTAAGTGGATATGAAGTGAGTCCTTTTAGCCAAAGCATTTCGAATAACGAAGTGCTTAAGCCCAAGATGTTTCTTGGGTGATATCGACAACCTCGAACCAGAAACTTGCTGATCTCACGCTTTTCTTTCCTAAAATTACCTAACTTTTTACCCAGAAGTGATGATACAACGTTGTGATAAGGACACAGTTAAGACAAAAGGCTGTCGTCTTAATCATGCTTTTCTAGTAGGGTAATTTTTTTGCACAGTGCGCCCTAAATATGTTATGAAATTACTACGAAATACAAGAGTTTGCCGTTTACTTTCGTACCTACAACGTTTGCATAGTCAAGTTTGATCTCTTTGTACTAATGATAGAATACGCATTTTGATTGAGTCAGTGGTCCTGGACTTGACTCTAAACAAGCCTGGAAAAGCTCTCCTATCTGTTAAATATTGATTAATATTCTTCGTGCATGATGATGCGTGATTACGTTCAACGGGGGTTTGCGATATCAGGATATGTGTTCAACGGAAAGACATTGATAGCTGGACTCTGACTGAATTACGTTCAATTCATAATATCTTTTGGAAATCTTTGAACCAACCATTTAGGAAGAAACCTTACGATCTCATTCACTGCCACTTACTTTCGAGTCATTGTTTGCTCTGACAGACGAAACATCAAGGTAAGCGACCCTGAGATGCCTATTAAACGGGTTAAACTAAACAACTCCTATATTTAGCTGTTTTATATGCCACTTAAAATAAAGAAAGGGAAAGTTCATCATCGTCAACGGCATGTGGTTAGAGATGGTGGTCATTTGTTTTGATTTGACCACAGTCTAATTTGATTCTGTGTTTTCAGTTTTTAAATCATTAATAGCAACTGTTGTCCAAACAAGAGCTCATTGAAAATTCACCGTCTCAACGGAGCCAGAAGGCAATTTTCCCTCTTAATAATCTCCTTTTACCTTTTATCAATACAAGAATGGGGACTGTCGTCATCACATTAATCGATCTGATGTTCGTTGTTGCGCATGGCCAATTTACACAATCCCGGATATGTTTTCATTAGTCGTTAAATCAATATCATCGACAGTTCTCGATACTGGCCTCATTTACCTGTGTTAGTGAATCTGTTTGATTCAGAAGTTAAGCTACTGAGCTTCTGGGTACGAAATCAACGAGTTCTGCAAAGATCAATGACACGTGATATTTTCAATTAATGAATGAATATGCTAAACGCATTATGGATCATTGTAGAGTAAGCATACCTAACAAAACACATGTTATACATAACAAGACTGAAATGCTTGTGATTCTAAGGGGCTTTTACGAAATAAGATTAGATATAAGAAGCACATATTGCTTAAAAAGTCATCATGTTTGCTTATTTTATTCACAAAATACTAAGTAGCTTGCAACACCTCCATTTGAATTACTGAACTTGTGATCTGGATTACCTACATTTTCTCCTTAGCATACAATTCCTTGATATCGTCTTTATACAAATTTAACACTGAACATGGAACATTTCGAAAACGAAAATTTATGCTAACATGATCTCGAATCTTTTCCAAAGCATCTCACAGTTTGGGATTGTCCCAGACCCAACCAACAACGTTCGTCTATATTCTGGTACCTCTTTTAATCTTAGTGGACATTCATTGTTAGATAAATGCCTCTACTTTATTTAACAAATCATACTTTCAACAATTTTTGCATGATGTATGGACAATGACGCTCGTCTCGAAACATTCCTTAAAACAGTCATAAACTCGCCTTTTTATCATTCACCTAACATGCATTTCCATTGCTGAATATCGATTTTTAACTGATTTATCTCCTGTCCGAACTAACCCTCAACTCATGTTAGCTGTTATCCTTGCAATCAGACACACAATTTCTCTCCCATTCTCCTTCACTTTTATGGACGTACGAGACCCCTGGCTGCAAACTCATGTCATCAAATATCAGAGAATAATAGCATCATTATAATCACTTCATGCGTCGTTCGTCATCTTTAGTTGCAATTCTCAGCACATCAATTTATCTGGACTGATTTAATAATATTTTCCACTAATTATCTTGAATTGTAGTTTTCTTGATTTCAGAACCATCTGTTGCCTCAGTAACTCATTGATAAGCAGTGAATATGACTATGGCCGTCTGTGACAATATTTCAACTTATAATTGCTATATTCAGCAAATAGTAAACGAATTAAGTAATTATGATGAATTACACTAAATTCACATGGCATCTTTATTTAATGTGTTTACAGTAACCAAGACGACAGAATTGCAAAAACATACTATACTAGTGCAAATTTGTGACAACCTGTGGTAGGCTGAATTTTAATCTCAATGCTTAACACTACTTCCTGTCATAAGTAGCCTAACATTTTCTACGTGTTTCCTCGTTGTGCGGGGCTCCTTTTTCCTTGAGTGAGGAAGGCACCAGCAACAAATGCTCTTAATGCCTGTGACAAAGGAGTCAGGATTTGTCACCTGGTACGTGATTAAGAACCAACGCTTTAACAAAGAGGACTACTTTGGCCTCTGTAATGAAACAAGCTACCCAACCCTCTCTCTAGCGGTCATGACATTTGAGTTATCAGTCTATCGGAAAGCGGTAATGAGTTTCTATTCATGTCCTATTTGATCGTTAATAGGATTGAAATCTTTGTACGTAGGTGGCCGGACTAACTTTGCTGTTTCACAAGGAATGAGCATTTTCTTACTTTGCCTTGTTAAGCGAGTTATAGTTGTCCTTAATGAAGGAGTCAAGAGCAAACATAATACAAGACCAACCCTTGTCACTTAGCCAGTTCAATGGAGAACAATCAACAACGAAACTAATGAGGATGGAAATGTTCCATACGTAGAAGAGGCAATGTTGACTGTAGAACTGAAAAAAAGAGTTTTGAAAGGCAAACCTTCATCATTTAACAGGAATATAACACTATCCGCCTGTTTTAAAGGCGAAAGACCAGTTTAGATCAACTAAATGTGTCCACAAGTTAGAAGTATGACAGAGAAACAAAAAAAGTATATTCTATGGAACTCTGAGATGATTACCAAAAACTCCACGCAAATCCAGAAACGTAGAGCACCAAGTTTATGCAGGATCAAAATGTGTAGTTAAAATACCATATTTAGAGGACAAAGAAGATGCTGATGCCGAATGAAGTAATTAGGATTCTTGGACTCAATAACTCACAATTTCCAATTTCGCCTTGAAAATTTGCGACATTGCGCCAAAATGTATAAGGACGAAAATTTTCGGATAATTGGAACAGCTAGATCGTCCTTTCATCTAAGTGTATTGGAGTCTGTCTACATTAAAACAACAAAACCAGTACTCTTTAGGCAGAAAGAGTTCGTTTTTTCACTTGGACTCGTCCAATAATTTTTTGTTTTTTTCATTTTCTCTTTCTTTGTTCCCTTTCTTGCCTAGGATTTGCTTATTTTTGCTACATGTTTCGTATAAATAGGTTGCCATATACATATACCTTCCTCTCTGACGTTTCATACTCTGAGGAGTGTCAGACGCAAAAAGCTTTTTAAGTATGGTTTTAGTGCAATGTCGCAAATTTTCAAGGCTATTTTCAAGTTTTGTTCCACGAAAAGATTACTCAACAATTTCGATATTGTACTTACCGCTTAGCAAATGGAACCACTTTCACAAAAGAGCATAGTATTCAGCAGCCATTACAAAAACATGTCGTTAACAAGATTTGAACAACGCGGGATTCATATAACAATTATCACAAGTATTTAGAATGTTTACAATGTTATAAAAATTATATATTTTAACGTCTTAAAAGATAAAGTGAGAAATTCCATGATTAAAGATTGACTTTCCCTTAAAAATGAATTTCTGATTCATGAATATTGATAAACTTTGAATCTCCAAAATCACTGATTGGTAAAATGAAAGGCTGATTCAGAAATGGTTTAGTTTGTTAGAATTTGTAAACATAACCAGAAAACATAAAGGATATCAATGCCACAAGTTGTATAGCTTACTATGAGAATTTATTGATGGTTCACCAGAGGATAAAGTATTGTAAATAGACACCATATCTTGATATCCTCACCACAAAATATTTACAGCTTGGTTGTCTAACGTCCTGCACTGGAACGAGTAAAGATTACTTTATTTAGCTCAAAGTGTATTGTAATGGAATTATTAGATATTGAAAAAATTGAATCGAGATATATTTTTACATAAGCATGTAACCGAACATGCAAGTGAAACGCTTTCTGTATCATTATTTTGATCCCATCCAAGTCACGCAACTCTTTGAGCTGGAGAGAAAATGAGCTGTTATAACAATCATTGAATATTGAAGGGGGAAAGTGGTCAGGAACATTTTCCTTTCCTCTCTGCTTCTCAGCAATAATGAAAGGCGCGTAATACTGAGGAGACTATAACACAACATGACATTTGCCGTTGTCGTTTAGAGAATATAATGTAGTTATAAGGTTTGAAGCTTAAGATTAGTGATACTTAGCTGTTTACACTGATGCCTTAGAAGAAGCCGCTAATTGTAGATTAGCCATAAATGCACTAAGACTTTCGTTAACTGCGAAGAACAAACATCTTTGTTTTACTATAGAGATAAAATTGTACTCGTGATTTACACTTGCTAAAGCCGTCAAGATTACCAAATACAGCTACTTGGTGAGAAAAGCAATTACGATAAGCTAGACATGGAGTAGGATGTCTATGAAAAAAGCTGCATGACAGACAACATGAAGTACAGGAATACCAATTGATACTTCCGTTTGTCAAACAAAAACAAAGTTGATAATGCCCTCTTTGTATCTAAATATAGACTGCTGATGACAATGAAAATAGGAAGGAGAATTCTATAAAATTGAAGAAATAAGAAATATCGCCTTGAAAATTTGCGACACTGCGCTAAAATCATACTTAAAAGCTTTTTTCGTCTGACACTCCTCAGAGTA
>JANTCA010003563.1:0-10698 GCA_024741275.1 Chironex yamaguchii | reverse complement strand
GTGACTGGCGCTCTATTTCCAAGCTTTTTGTGACTGGCGCTCTGTTTTCAGGCTTTGTGTGACTGGCGCTCACTTCAATTGGTTTCTAAATCACTTGATCAAACACTCGATGCATTCAATTATGCAAAGGGAATGACACTCAGAAGAGCATAGACCTGTACAATGAGCACTGAAAATTTGCCCAAATGGTTGTAGAACATGCAAAGTTAAATTGACGATCTTTCTTGGAGACGTGATATCAAGATTCAGACGGTAATACTTATCCACAACCCAACTTAATAAATCCTTTTCCAATCAAATATCTAACTAATCCATCTGTACTGGAGGAAGCAGGAAAATAGACAGATGTGATGCAGCGAACTGGCACACTGGTACACATCATTATACACGGTAGGCTCGAGAAGAAGGGGAAGAACAAGGCGAGATTGGCTGGCGGACATCCAAAAAAGACCGCGTGCGATAGACAGAAATGGTCACCATGCCATGACGACTGAATGTGGCTACAGGAGTAACATGACTTTCCACCAAATTTGGTGGCAATCAGCTCCGTAGTTTTTGTGTAATCCTCCAAATAAAGAAAGAAGGAAAGAAACAAAAAGAAACAAAAAGAAACAAAAATAAATCAAAAATAAATTCGATGTTTGAATATTCTATACATACTACTTAAGCCAATAATAACGCTTCCTTTCACGGGAAAGAACAAGTGAGTACCTTAATTTCCGCTGGAAGGCCAAGCATACTGTTGGGTGGAGCTGGCAAATCGAGGCCTGAAAAGAAAGATTGATTGAGTTTGATCAAAACGAGGTGGAGAATTGGGCTCTAAAGACAACAATAACAGCAGCAACAGAAAATAATGATGAAACATTAATCATACAATAGCAGAGTACTAACCAATGGAAACAATTACTGCTAGGGTTATACATCAAATGTACTACCTGCCGTATGAATGTAATATAGACGAGTGCGTTGATAACTAGAATATATATAACGCGAATAGTACATCATATATAGAGAGAATAATGTGGTCGAGAGGCCAAATAGCAAGACTACTTGCGCTTTGGTCAGGAGGTTCTCGGTTCGAATCCACCTCACAATACATTTTGCAAGTACTTAACAAGCACAACTCACAGGTCAACCCAACCCATGTGAGGGATTCTGAGTACAATGACACTATTAGGAAACCGTCGAATGACTGACCTTGCACGACAGCACAAACCATTGTGGTTTAGATCATGGGTTTCCAGTCTTGTTCAACGTGTTTACGCACTCATGTACAAGAACCGCAAATTAGTTCCGCACATGTTCTTATAAACAGCAGATGGGACGTAAGAACAATACTCAAATGAGTAATGTAAACGTGTCTATGCAGGCGTCTAAGAATATCCAGATAACGTCGAGTGGCAATCTATTATATAATTATATATCATGCACGTATCGGCTACCGCATAGCGATGATGTTCATAGCCTCGGTTTCGTTACTTGCAGGAGAGCGGTTAAATAAGCTCGCTACTATTGCCTGGAAACGAGACTGTATATAGATTCAGTCTCACCTATGCGTAATGCGTAATTCAATACATCAATAATTGAAATACTTACAAAGGTGACCAAGAACGTAGTCTAAGTGTCACTAGGCGTGAGAGACAATAATTAGTTACTTGTTTGAATGACACGAGGTTTAAAATTGGGTGTCCCTTAACATGCGCCTAAACTACTGATTATGCTACAAAACTGTGGGAAAATTTCCACAACGAAATAAAGTGGAATTGAATATGCTTACTTTTCCTAATCTCGGACAAAATTGGTAGAACGATTTTGTCCTTAAATTTTCTTGAAATTTCCGCAAGATTTTGGTATACTTTCGTAGGTCCTAGGAACACAAAAAGGGAAAGGTCAAGCCTGCTACAAACACAAAGTGTACATTACTGGAAATGGCATTAAAGAGGGGGTCTGAATCTAGTTAAGAAGGGACATAACTAGCTTCCAGCAATGCTATAAAAGTTGAACGAGAAATCAAACTTTATTTTCGCCTTATTTACATTTATCTCTCCAGTGTTAGCGAATATTATCCTCCTTCAGATGTGTTTTACTCCTCCAAGAAGGCAAATCAGTTTAACGTAAATGTTTAACTGACATCTTTTGTCAGGATTGACGAGACTTGTTCTCACAATTGCAGGGGATTTGATTATTAGTGGGAGTTTACAAAGTTGTCTATATCAACTAACTTACATCTTGAATTTCAAGGTGCTCTAAATGTCTCAAGTGCTAAATAAGGGGTCGTCTCATCACTACTGCTAACTACAATAATGTTTTGAATGAGTGGAATTCACTACGTCTTGAGTTGTGAAGATATTCTGAACTGTTTCGAGAGATCCCTCTCCCATCCCCAGTCTTCGAGAAATAAAAATGTAAAGCTATATATGACTTGAACTCAATCTACAAAAACCCTAATGATGTTATCGACGAAGAAACTTTATGAGGGCACAACGGCTAAAATACCTCAAATGCAAGAAAAACTACAAGAATGCAGACACTCAAATGCTTGTATAAGCCATCATCAATTGATATAGTCAAGTTGATTTAAAATAATGCAATGAGATAAATATGTAACCAGTAGAATACAAAATTTATAACTTTAACGCTACTTCGAAGAAGAGAAGGAACCAGCTGCGAATTTTCATCTTTAAGGGATTACCTTGATTCTTTTGTGACTAAGGCCTTTAACGTCGAAAATACGCGAATAGGTAGATCTTTTTTTCCAAAGAGCGGTAAAGTTACGAATTCTATATTTACATAGACAGGTTTTAGCTGATAAGGTACATTGAAACTTTCACTGAACAAAGACAAAATATTATATGTTTTGTATACTCCGAGCCCCTAGCTCAAACGAAAGGAGGAACAGAGATGTTTTTAGAATATCAGACACAGATTCTGCTTAGACACACAGCAAGCTAAAATAATCGTTATCTACATAAATCAGATCGAAATACCGTCATTGACCTTTAGCATACATTACAGACTACTAGAATCTAATTAATGTAAAAATGTGTTCAAGTCCAACAAACTATTTCTATGCTGAGCAATATCAAAAACAAAGAATCTTATTGGGCTGTTGCTCTTTCGTTATTTTCTAACACGTATTCAACAACTTCAGACATTTCAATATCACTACATTCAATGTTTAAGATGTTTTGCCTTAAAAGGTTGGAGATAATATGCGTTGTCCCCAATATGCATTATATACAAAATTATGCATTATAATATGCACAATATACATAATTATGCATTATAATATGCATTGTACATAATATGCATTATATACATAATCATGCATTATAATATGCATTGTATATAATATGCATTATATTATCATTATGATGTATATAATATGCATTGTCAGGGTAATAGTGTTACAGTACCACCAAATACTGCAAACTAACCTCAAGAGTGATGGACGTGGCTCATACCAAGAGCAAAAATGACTAAATTAGTTTGGTCTAAAAGGTGACGTCAGATGCCTAACAAGACTTATCCTGTTTTACCAAAATGTGGACACAACCGGAGATAGTTAAAATCACACTAGATCACTAAATAAAATTATTAAAAGCGAAAATACATTTAATGTCATGTTACATTCAAAATTGAATCTAGCAGTTTGTAGAGTTAAGCAAATGCATCAACCTTTTTTAAAATATAAATGACAGAAGGATTCTACGACAATTAGGTCTCGGGTGATCTCTTACAAAAACGACAGTTCTCGCACAGGACGTCTGTTGACGTTTGATATATTTACCTTTGTATATATACATTAGGAATTTCAAACATACCAGCTGATAATGGTACATCCCTTTTAATAAAACGATCAACTCTGAATTTTATCTGAAATGGATGTTGGTTGCTTCCAGAAATACAGACTAAGGATAAAGTGATAAAATTAGATTTAATCAGTAAAAAACAAGTGGCAAAAGTCTTACAATAAATATATCTTTCTATACATATATATTTCATAAGTATAGAAATCTATTGTATATTTTCAGATTACAACACACGAAAACTGGTAACTTCTGGCAACAAGATGGGCCTCCATGTTCTTTGAACACATTACCTCATGAGGCCTGTCTAGAAGGAATCAAAGGTAGGAGTTCTGGCTCAACTTTCTTTTAATCTGACGAGCCCGGCAAAAGTGACAAAATGGTGAGATTTTACACAAAACATCATTTTTGAACAGTTTCCTATATCCGAAAAGTTTGTCTATTATGGACTAGGAAAAATAGCTAAACTCGAAACACTTATTCATCGGACGATTGTGATCTCAGTTAAGGCCTTTGATATATTTGATTAATATATATTCTTTGAAATGAAATCAAGTGGAGATATTTCAAATGATAACAACTTTAATGAAATCTATTTTCAAGTCTTGGTATTTCCTCCATTTGTATTCACGATATTGGAATTAATTTGCCTCAAAACAAACAGTCAGTTCAATAATTGTAACAACAGGTATTAGCTTTGATTTGTCAATAATTGCAACATCAGATCTGAAATTATGAGATGGCTGATTAGGATTCTTGTAGCCAATAAGGTCAATGAGAAGTTCGAAGTTTATTTTCCAAAACATATAATAGCCCAGGTTGTCAGAATACTGTTATGTCTGTAAATATATTACACTTACAGTTGGATAAGATGTTAGGTTGAGACCCTGTCTTTTCTATGCAGAGAGTACACAGGTTAAGTGACTAACAGTTCCACAGTTTTAAATTTGATTTTGCTGGTAAAGCGACGATAAGTGCTTTCCTACAAAAGGCAAAGATTTTACTAGGCATACTGTTGCAAGTATGATTTCAGTAGCTTGACAGGAAGTAAATAATACAGGCATTAAGTCGAAAACCGAAGTATATTGTTGTTAGCTTTAGATGTGAATTATTTGACCCTGGGAGATATTTGAGCCATTATCTTATTTGCTAACTGGTCAGGTTGTCACAGGATGTTCTAAGCCACATTGAATGGAATTTATAGATTGTTAGAAATCAATTGATTTTGCTAAATACATTCTTTTTGACAATTAACTTGTTGACATTTGAAATCCTGCGTGTATAGGAAGTTTGTCAATTAATTAGAGTTAGTCGTTCACTTTCCTACTAAAGAAAGGCATTTTTCGGCTTTGTTACTAGTCATTTCAAAAACAAACTCCTTTCCAAAATCTCAGAAATTTTTGTCAATATTTATTAGTGGTATCCTTTCATCAAATGTAAATAAGTCTCACATTTTATATCAAAAGCTACACATTTATCCATTTGAAACCGAAAACATTCCCAAACAGACCATTTGAAGTAAGGATTGTGTAGAAGGTGAGTGGGTGATAGTAACTATAGCTTTATCATTGACAAAATGCAATCAATTTATTGGAATAAGATTTTCATAAAATCAACAGAACCTCTTCCTTGATTACATAAGAACTTCCATTAAAAACGATCAGGAATAGCTGGCTTTCTTAGTCAGGAATTGACCTCAGGATATTGAGCTCGACTCTTTATTCTGAGCAGTTAAAATGCCCCGTGACAATTATCCTCTGAGTATAGATCTTCTTCTGCTTTAAAACATATGATTATGAAGTACTGGAACAATCTTTCTGTGGTAAAAAACTTGAAATGACTCCACGTTTTTATTAGTTGTAAATTTTTCAGTGGATCAGCGCACTTTATACAATTCATTTCCAGGCAATGCCATGTTGGTAGTTACCAGCATGAAATGTACAGTTAACTTTTCATTCTGCTGGATAGATTGTTGTAGTTATGTTGAAAAAGAACCGAGTTTTAAAATATTGTCATTGATCAATATATTCGGCTCTTTTGGTCAAACTTGGAACAGATCTCTGTTTGGGACGCCCTAACCAAAGGTCTGACTAAAAAGCGATGTCAGTGCCTGATGGACTTCGTAATATTTGAAACCATTGTGAAACGACTTCGTAATCGCCTTTAAAATTTGCAATATTGCGCTGAAAACATACTTAAAAGCCTTTTTCGTCTGACAATCTTCAGAGCATGAATCGTCAGAAAGGAAAGTATATGTATACGGCAACCTATTTATACAAAACATGCATCAAAAGTAGCCAATCACAAACAAGAAAGGAAACAAAGAAAGAGAAAATGAAGAAAGAAAACGTTATTGGAAGAGTCCAAGTGAAAAAAAGTCTTTCTACCTACAGAGTACTGGTTTTCTTGTTTTAATGTAGACAGACTCCATCCAATACCCTAAGATGAAAGGATGATCTAGCTGTGCCAATTAACCAAAAGTTCTCGTCCTTACACATTTTGGTGCATTCTGAATTATCTAGTACAGTTTGGCCTATGGCAGAATCGCATGTTTTGGCAGTCATTTTCGCTTTGCAAGCACGAGATGGCTGTTCTCTAGGAGCAATTGATGCTTGGCGTACAGCGGCTGAAACTTGTTGTTGGACCCTGTCACCCAATCTTTGAGACGTGCGACCTACATACCGAGCTTCACATCGGCACAGAAATTGATATACTACTAAGCTTCTTAGTGTGGTATGTACAAAGTCTCCGTGAATGGATTGAAAGATCTCCCTAGTTGTGAAAACAATTCTTGGATTGACAGCAGAAAAACACTTAACTACAGCTTTTCTAATCTGCGTTTCTATGCAGATAGAAACATTGCCTAGCCAAGGACGTTTGTCCAATTACACTTTGTCTGAGGCGGAAGAATTTGTTTTAGGCCATGCCTAGAGTTCTGTATACCTTCCCAAAATGTTAAAAGAGAAGACCTTTTTTCACACACACAAACATAATTAATTACACTAGCAGGGCAAATGCACATTTTTCGAGGGCAGCTGAGTTTGGTCCATGATGTGAGAATATCGATTGTTGCTTTTATTACTACCACCAGCCAAGGATACAGTTACCAATTGTGCTCCCCATTGCATATTGTGCACTGACTAATAATTTGTTACTTCTACCAGTTTTAAGTTAAGAATGTCAGTTGAAGTCAGCTTTTGTACGAAAAGTTGTCGTCTACTTTGTCATTAAATCCTTCTAGGTTGGCGTTCGGCTAAATGGCTGAATGTTCAGCTAAATGAACCAGCTAAGTTCAGCTTGAATGGTTAGCATGGCTAATGCATTTAATCGGCTGTCACCCATAGCATTTCTCAACCAGATAAAATTTTTTCAAGGTTAAAAAGCATCGCACTGCTTCAGTGCTAGACACAGATGTGGCCAGTGCCACTTGAAGCAATTTAAAAACTTCTGGAAAAGTATCCCTGAGATTGTTCTCAGAAAAAATGAATGCAACTCAATAACAGTGGACAATGGTGCAAAAGTGCATTAGCATACAAAATTTTCAGTTCTGTTTGAAGTCTTTCTTTTGCAAGCATGGGATAATTTGAGCAAGCTATTGCTAAGCTATCATCAGCAAAATGGAAATGGAAACAAGAAAATAGAGAAGATTCAATTAACTTAAAGGCTTTTACATATTCTGTATTTGAAAAGCTCTCTATTTTGTAATTGAATAGTAACAAGATTGCAAGCTTCTTTTGCTGCAGCATGGTTGTTTTCAGCATGAAATGACCTTGAGTCTGGTTGATACTTCTTAGCAATTTCAGCAACTTCATTTTGTATAGAACGAATTGCTTGAACACATGCCTTAAATGCATCTGCCACCAGAACAATGCTTGAATTCCTTGACTGAATTACTGAAAACAACAATTCAAAAGGAGGAAAGATTTGATGAAACAAATTGAGAAAAATAGAAATGTTGAATTCTCAAGCCATCTCTTTAATGCACTTACTTCCAAAATCGAAGAAGAATCCCAGCCATTTTTACTCATTATATCTGAAAATATTTTATCAAATCCTCTCTCAGTTCATATACACTATTTACAGATCTGCTAAGAAAATTCTACCTATAGCTGAACTTCATGCTACTCTCTGGGTTATAATTTTATTTAAGTGAGCCATCCTTTTTGGAGACAGAAGGTTGAGAAAGATGAGACGTTTGCAAAAATGATCTTGACAGGAGAAATGGAAGTTGTCATCTTTTGCATAATAAGGTTCATTTGATGTGCAGAACAATGGATAAATAACCCATAAGGTTACCGTTTTCTAACTTTTGATTGCACACCTCCAGGTCTTCCATTCTTCACTGGGGCCCCATCCTATGCCTGGGCAATCAACCTTTCTCTAATTTTGTATGGCTTAAGTTCTTCCATTAACAGATTACTTAGCCCCTCTGCAGTGGTATCAAATGGTTAAAGCAATCCATGAAATCTCTCAACGATTTTTGCTTACATGCCTTAAAATGAGTACCAATTGTGTTATGCAACATACATCAGTGGTATGGTCAACTTGAATGGAGACAAACATGGCCTCTTGAACTTCTTTTTGTATTTGTTCTCAGTAAACATCAAACATACAATCTCGGAATATTTCATGAGTTGTTCCTTTAAACACTGTATCATGCTGAAGGTGATCAGCCGGTTGGCTATCTAAGCGTGAAACCAACTCAACACGTCCAAGGAATACACCAGGTTTCAACAAATTGGCACTTTTATCGTGCCCACATAGGGGAGCTAATGAGTTTCACAGAACTTTATAGAATTAATAATTTCATTCAAAATATAGTAACTTTGGTCAACTTCCTGGTTATGCTATTGGACAGATGCTTGATAACCTATATTTTATGATGCAATAACATTTGATCTACCAAATGTTTGGAGTTGTAGCTGGTTAGGGATGTGGGTTGATGATGATTAATTTTTCGAAATCTGATTTGAAAGGTGTTTCAGATCTGCCAGTCTCCTTTTTTGTCGAACATTCTTCTCCTCCAAACAAAATACAAGGAAAGCAGAATATTGACCTTGTACTTTCACTTATGGTAAGCCAAGATTTCTTTTCATCCCAAAGACTATCGACTTTATTCATGTTAATGTAAAACAACACTTTTGAGATAAATAAAAACTGAGACTACTTCACTTAATTTTCTTGATCTCTAATCCATGTTTTGCATAAATTCAGGCAAGGAAGGTGTAAAAATGTTTACACAAATGGTGGATTCTAAAACATGCAATCAACAGAAAGGCTATAGGCAAATCAACTAGAGCATACTGAACGAGGAATATCCATGCATACCTCTTAAGAATCAATGAAATCAAAGATCAATCAAGGACTAATACTGACCATTAGAGATGAGGTACGGTCCAATTGACATACAAACAAAGCTGTAAGTGGGATTTGGATAACCAGGAAAAGCGAAAGGAATCTTATATATTCCCCCAGACTTCTTCCATAATGACCAAATATTGTCACTTGTGAAATTATGGTACTCATCTTTTTTGATCTGTACAATGAACAAAGGTAAGAGAAAGATGATCACACATAGATTACTATTATTACTAGCATGATTGTCATCATCATCATTATCATCAGCTTCAACATTACTATAACTACTGTATTTCAACATCATTGTCATGATGATGAAAACCATCATCACCATTATCATTATTCCTGTGTCAAGAATATCATCATCATCAATCATCATCATCATCATCATCATCATCAATCAACATCACCATTATCATTATTGCTATCAAAAATATCATCGTCATAGTCATAATCATAATTAAAAACATTATCATCAATCATCGTCATCAATCAATCTATCAACATCATCATTAGTATCACCATGATCAATCATTGCTATGCTATCATCATATGTATAATTCATGATAATTGCTCCAATTCTTGTTATAATTCTCCTCTTTTTCCATTGCTTTTTGGACAAATGATAAATGATAATGTATTTCATTAACATAATTACCAAGAAAGTGTTACTCCATCACAAATGTGTTCCATCTGAAGCCGAGTACGTACCTGTGCTTTTATACCTCCTTCATACATTAGTGTTTTAAGCACAAGGAACAATGCATCATGGCCTGTGCTTGGCATATTTGCATTGTAGAGATCAAGAAGAAATTGTGAAACTCCTTCCTGAAGAAAAGTATGTAGTACTGTCCCTTTATTTGCATGAACACAAACTTGATCATTTTTGTTTGCAAACACTGTTGTGCACTTTTGGTCTTGATCATCTCCAGTATTGACATGTTTGTCTTTGTTTGCATTTTCAGCTTGAATAACTTTCGAAGCATCCTGTCATCCAAAAATAGATAAACACAATTACAAAGTATAAAGTATGTGTGGTACTAAGCTCTGAAAAGAATCCAGCATTTCACATTTCCATCCTTTTCCGTACAACTATACTTACTTACATCTTACATCAGGTATGGTAATGAGTATTGTCTTTCTTGTAAGTATCAGCCTGATGTACATGAAGATGCCTTTTTTGAATATTTGATGGTATGAGCTTATCAGTGTCAGACAATCTGGGGGCCAAGGAGGCAGTTGCACCGAAATAATCATCAAAAATAAGAAACTTAGAGTGTCACAAACAGGAAATGTTCTTGCAAATACATTTAAGGCCACGGGGTAGACATAGTTATTGCTCCTCGTGGCCCTGTTCTTATAGCATTGTAAAGTAGATTGTAAGCAGCGTATTAGTAACTATGTTGTAAAATTTAGTAAAATGTAAATAAAAATAACGTTCTTGTATAAATTTGCTATGATGCAATATGTTGTGATGCCTGTAATTTTTTATGTCCTGTGTTTTTACTTAGTCGTTGTAATTAAATGGATG
>JANTCA010003561.1:0-10698 GCA_024741275.1 Chironex yamaguchii | reverse complement strand
ACCAATGCTAAGTCCAGTAGTGGATGCAACATCCAGTGAGACAGAACATCCAGTCATAGAACATCCTATTGTAAAAGCATACTCACAGTTCTCACTGCAAGGTATCCTTTGGACTGTAGTAGTTCCCTTATAAAGATTAGTAGACAGAGGACGACCAACCCTCTTGGATCATTAATTCCTATGCGTTGCCTATTGAGCCTGGTTACATTTGTCATTCACTGTATCTTTGTACAGTCAAAGCCATTGCTAAAATCCCGGCATCAGTGGGGTTCTGGCTGTGAGAAACGTAGCTTGGCGATTATTGGTTATTGCTAAGAATGTAATAGTCAAACACACCTTATTACTGATGGTGAGGAGGCAAGGATGTTTACAATTATCAGCTACAAGTTGGCTTTTGCCCCATAATACGCTTTTTAGAATAAAGTCTCCACTGAAACTGAAAACTTACTTTCAAATGCGTGAATACAATAATTTAGCAAAGCCAGGCAGACCATTAAGACCAGGAGCAATTTGCTCTTACACTTTTAAAAACAACATGGTTGCTTTCGATTCTAGTCTGGAATCTGTGTGCAATCACTTGTTCTGGATGCTTTTGGCTTTGAATTGACAAATACCATGTCTCAGTCAACTCTTGGTACCAAGAGAACAACAGTGAAGCAGAGATATTGTTACTTTCTAGTAGATGGTGCAAGTAAATTTCTAGCGAATACTGCTAATTTCATGAAAGATATGGCATTTTCTTCTGTCATTTTATTTGCCAATCAGTCCTTTTGAAAAGATCTTGGACAGTAGGATTAGTTTAGCTTATTTTAAGACTTGCGTTATTAGAATTTTTTTTTCTGTTGGGTCAAAGTTTGGCAATGACCTTGATTGCATAATCTGAGCGGAGACACTACCGGACAGTAGGTAATATTTGATGTGAATATTATTTTCACACTACAACACTTAGGAATAATCATGTGATTGTGACTGTGGATTACAAAGCCATGACAAAATTATAATTAATCAGGTCTTTAAAATAATTTCTGGTATTTAGAAAGTAATTTTTGTGATGTAATTTGGCGAAATTGTAGAGAAGACAGTGATTTTGCTTATTTTTCTCATAGTTTAATTTCAGAGCTATACTTGCTGGTGGCAGAGGGTGGTATCATGGATTGAAAACATGTTGCGGCTGAGATTGATATAAGGATTTAATCACTGCTTTTTACATTAATCAGAGGGTATTTGTTGTATTGAATTAAAAAAAAGTGAATTACAAAGAGGAGTTCTTCAGCACAAGTGGCAGGTGATGATGGAGCAAAAAGAAGCAACGTGGAAGAGAGGATGGAATTCTTAAAACAAGTAAAGACCAGGGAAAAAACAAAGTTTATGAAGGAAAAGAACTTACTATTCGTATTATTACAAGATTTTTTGTGTCGCAGCAAAGTTAGAGAATTTATGGCTAAGATTAGTACGATTCAGGAATGCATGATTCAAGAGTATGGATGATCCTGACAATGTAAAACAGTGGCAAATGAAATACATTGTATTGAAATGGAGTTAAACGATTTATAGGATAAAAAAATGTGTACCTAGAATCACAACAGAATGAAGCATTGTTGAATATTTGACTCGAGGTCAGCAATCAGAAGTTCTAAAGTAATAAGTTAAAATGCCTTTGATAATATCTTCTCAACAATCTACCTTATTTACAAAGCAGTTAATAACTGAAGACTGATTTTCCCACTGAAAGCAGGCCTTTTTATATTTTGCAATGTGGCTTCTAAAACATTCTGGAATATTATGTCATATCTATTTATAGTAACTCCTAGAAAGTTCTTTCCCTAAAAATAGTTCTTTGACACACTCATTTCATGACAGAAAATCTGTACCTAAGTAAGATCTGAACTCGCACTGAGCCAGACAGCCAATATCAGTCCTACAGTTCTCGGTCTGGTAAGCCAATATAACCCAGACACTGAGAACAAGGCATCTGACTAATCAGTCAAAAGCTGTTGAAATGATTGCAACAACAAGCATCAAGTGTTTATTCAAGAATTTCATCACTAGTGGCATCATTTGAATTGGAGCAACCTGAGCTTAATGAGCAGGCACAAAAGTTACCAGCTCAAGTGGAACTGGACAAATGACACTGTCAGGAACTAAAGGATTTGACTAGCAAAAAGCTGGAGTTGAAGAGAAAAGAGGGTGAAGGGGATCATAAGGTAAAAGAAATCGAGTTGTATCTGTGCATCATTGAGGACAATTTCCCACTTTCAATGAGGTATAAAAGAAGAAAGAGAGTAGCAAAAATGAGAAGTCCACTCAGGAATCTCAAAAAAGATTGATATTGATTTGTGAAAGCAATTAACAGTGTTTTAATTCTGTGGAAGCAAGCTAGGCTATGAGGCATGGAAGGCAGCTTTCTTAGTATGTGTGGAAAAATTGCCAGTAAATGCAGAATACAAATCGCTTCAGCTCAGGCAGTATCTGTCAGGAAAGGCCCTAAAGGTTATAGATTCATTAGGGCATTCTCCTCTAGCTTGCCTCCACAGAATTAAACCGTCAGGCAGAGACGGTTTGAAAGAAAACATGGCGGTCAGAGGAGACTAGTAACTCTGTTTTGAAGATTTAGAGAACTTCCATCCGGTATGTGAGGTTAATGCAAGAGATTTAGAAACATTTGTGGATTTACTCAATGTGGCCGTTTAAACCTACAAGAGGCTGGGAGAGCTGAGGAGTTAAACTGTAGAACCTGTTACACAAAGCTTATGAAGAAGCTGCAATAGCCAACTAATACTCAGTATCAGAGATGGCTATTTGAGAAAGGAAAACCATATCTTAATAATGGTTTCACATTCAGTTCTGTATTGAACTAAAGTGGTGGCCCAGCAAGGGAGGCCAGGGACCGTGACACCAACAGACGTTTAAAGGGGCACCATAGCTTAGAAGGGCGCCAAAAACTAGAAGGAGTTTGGCCACACTGTACTAGCCTTTTATCATCCTGCAGAATTTGTCAGGTTAATGTTTCCAAAGGTGCCATTTTCAAGACATACAAGGGCACTTTAAGGGCACTTTTATAGGAATTTTCATGCTTTCCCCCAAGTCACTTTCCTCACTTCCTGTAACAGTATAGGACTTCTCGTGATCTTCAGCGGGTCCTTGAATGCTTTAGTCAGATTTACATGCTGGATGGTTACAGATGTGCTGATGAGCTAATTAACTTTTCTAAGACATTCAAGATGTTTAGTCTGATTTTGCAAGATGAAGGCGACAAAGAGAGCAATGACGTTGCTGCTGATGCTGCTTATCCTGTTGGTGATGCCTATGGCCAAGCTGACAGTTACGTAGATGAGGATTTTGCACAAATCAAAGCAGTTGAGGGTCCCAGGTGCTGATAAAATGGTGACAGGTAGAGTTGCAGTTGAAACAGTGGTTGAGCAAGAGAGAAGAGAGGTCACCATCCTTCATTGATGCACTTACTCTTTCACCCAGATTACAAGTTGCCCAGGGGGGTACTCCCTACTTTTCTATAAATGGGTCCATGTCAACAATTTTTTGTTGACCCCCAAATATTGAGTCACAGTTTTGAGGAACCCCAAATTTTGAGTCTCAAAAGAGACCCTAAGTATTGTTACATATTTTTGGCTACCACTTTTGTAAAACTTTGTTCAAGTCTTCAATCCCATTCAATATTCTTAATATCCTAATTCTAGTATTTATATGATCAAAACTATAGAGTTCGGCTTTCTTTTACAGCTTCGTTTTCAATTCTCATACCCCAAATATTGAATTTTTCGTAAGCTGTAATTTTCAGACCCCAAATAATGAATTTTTCTTAGGTGTAGCCTAATTGACAGACCTCAAATATGGTTTTTTAATAAAATCTCAGAACCCAAGTATTTTGAACTTTGATAAAGCTATTTTTTGACAATTTTTCCAAAAGATGTCACTTTTAATCATGTTCCATAAAATTAATGAAACGTTTATACTAATTTCTGAACAATTCAAATTTGCTACAGACAAAGATAATCCAAGCTTGTGATTAGCTGGATTTTTTTGGGAAGTTGAACTCAAGGCCTATCTTGGTAAAAAAAGTTGTCTTTTGTCCAATTTAGTTGTGCTTGAGAAGTAAATGTGTTTTCCCCGTGATTACCCCATATTAAGTACATGTTTCACAGGAGACGTAGACTTGGCCTTAAAGATATAATTAGTATGATTGGTAGAACTTATCTCTTATCGTTGTAACTAATATCGTGGTTAAAATATTAAATAATGTAGCCAGGTCAATTTTTTCTGTTTTCATTTTCCTTCTCTTGTTCTGCAAATTCAGCTCATCTGGAGATCAGTTTTTCCTGTTCCCAACATTGTTAAGATTTAAATGTCACGTATCGTTACTATTTTGTCATAACAAGCCATATCTCTAGCCTAATAGTCCATGGACCCAACACTCCATTTCCATCGAGCCTCCCTTTGAAGTCCAACTAAAACGAGGGGAAAGTAACAGCTCGTGTAAATACATCCTTCCTTGTGGTTGTGGTCAAGGTAATGTTGATGTTTGTGAGGTTCACAATACTTGCCTTAAGTTCTGTATGTTCATCCGTAAATCAGTTACTGTAGGAGCGCCATGTAAATCACCAGGGTGTAGAAAAAGCACACTGCTCTGTAACCAACGTCAAGGCTACTGCCTTAGGTAACCACTTCTGGGAGATAGATGCACAGTGGAGGTTCTGCCCTTGCAAAGAGGCAAAGCCAGTAATGTGTCAGACTCTTTGGGGATGTAATGATGGAAAGCTTGATGGTATACATCGTATGTTTTGTTACCTTTATGTTATTGTCAGAGTAATATGGAGCAAGGAAGATCCCCGTTTCTCACCCTTCCAGACGAGATAGTGCTGAAGATCCTATCTTTGCTGTCGCCATATGGTGACCTCAGCCAAGCGAAGCAAGTATGTAAGCGATGGAAACGTGTAGTGTCGATCATTATCGCTCAAGACTTAAGCAACTTTAATGAGTCAATTCTAACTGGTGCAATACAGTGGACCAAATACCCCTTGAAAAGCGATGACACGTTAAAGAACCTTTTCCCAGGTTTGAGGGCAGGTGTCAGACAGAGGGGTTGGATGACAACAGATAGACCAACTGAAGTGCCGCTCCCATCAGCGCGTTTTTCCTTATGTGCTTGCCGTCATGGAGATTTCATGTATGTCTTTGGAGGTTGTTCACCGTCAAACATTGCCTTAAATGACATGTATAGCTTAGACCTAAGAACACGGTGTTGGAGAAAAATAGATGCCAAAGGAATCTTACCATCACCACGCGAATGCTGTACTATGGTGAGCTATCTCGAGCAACTGATTATCTTTGGAGGCTGGTGTCAACCACGTAGGATTGACTTAGCGCCGCGTTTTTTCAACCATTTGCACCTTTTTGACATTAGTACTAACACCTGGTCAACAATCGAAAAGCCTTTACAAGAGGGCCAACCGTCTGAAAGAGCGGGCCATAATGCTTCCATAACGAAGCAGAAGATGATAATATTTGGAGGAGCACAGAGAAATCAGAGGTATTTGATGTTTCTTTTGCAGTAAACTTGATAAAATTTCATGGAATTACAAAGTTTAAGGTGATTTGATGACCAGTTGAGACTTGCATCCATATATGATGCCATTATGGCATGACGTTTTTTTGTAATTGCTGTGTTAAACCTGTAAGACTGCCTGTGGCCACTGTTCCTGTACAATGACAACATTCTGTATATTGCTACAAAATTAACAAGGACTTCCAATAATTCACATGTGGTAGACCTAACTTGAATAGAACAATATGTTGCCATTGGGATCTGGATTATGCAATTTCATTCATTCATGCCATTTTGTTGAATGAAAAGCTCCTAAAATCATTTCTGTGTATTTCTGCTGCTTCACAAGTAGACTTTTTGCAGGCAAATGATTACAAAAATGGAACCAGACTGCAGAGTGTGGCAGTTTCCAATGAGATCTTGGTATGAAAGAGTGAAATTGTCTGTATGCAAGTGTGCATATTGGTATAAGTGTGCACTTCAAAACTCTTTAATTTGCTGTACACAATAGATCCTTTCCCCTGCTACACCCACAACCAACCTGCCACACACTTTGCCAGGTGTGCAGGAGCATACCATGGAGTCTGGAATTAGAATAACATGGTAAGGTAGCATGATTGGTGCTGGAACTATTACTGTAATTGCTTGTAAAAGAGTTATGAGATTATTACTGTACAGTAAACTCTCTATAAATCAAACCTTCGAGGGACCAATGAAAATTGTTCAAGTTATTGAATGTTTGAATTATTGGGGGTATTTCTTTATGATAGTATTGGTGAAGGGAAATGCAAAATCAGTTCGACTTGGCAAATTGTTGATTTATCAGAGCTTTGAGTTATCATAAGTTTACTGTAAATAAGAGAAGCAAATATCATGATATGTAATGAGCAGTAATTGTAAGTTTTACATTTGCATAACAGGGTGAATTAAGAGGCAGACTTCGTGGAAGCTGATGGGAATCTAGATGCTGATGTCCTCCTGCCAGTTTCTTGGTGACTTTTCTAGTACTCTTCACAGGAGTCCTGGATGAGGTCCTTGGTCATCTTGACTTTCTTTCAGTTTGGTAGCCAAATATTCTGTTTTGACATTACTATAGTCCACATAAAAGGTTTTGGCTTTTGCTTATCGTCTCTGAAGTTCTCCATGACTTTAGTCCACATATTATTGCTTCTTTGAAGATACTCCCATGAGTTTTCTGTATTTCATTTCACATGCTTCTAGTTTTTACAAATCGTGACCATTTTTGTCCAGCTTTTTCAGTCCTACTTGAGAATACTTTTCAACATAGAATTCGTCAGCCTATATATTTTTATATTTATATTCATATTCCTCATCCTTTAGATGCCTTCTTATCTTGCTATTACACTTGTAGCCATTCCAATATACCATTTCACTTCTGTCTTACTTGTGCTAGCTCCTCACTATTAATGTATGTTATCAAAATGTTACCTTTATTTGCTTATTATGACTCCTCTTTTAGGACTTATTACCATACAAAATTTTTAGGAGACTTCATCAAATCTTTTGTAATGTATGGTAGTTCTTTTTATGCTCTTGGTTATTAAATTTATGTCATCAGCAAACCTCAAATTATTGATGGTAAGTCCTACACATCTAAGAGGTCTTGTAAAGTTATTAAGCATATTGTGTACAATTTCTTCCACGAGTAGATGCGAGAGAATTGAGCACACAATAAAACTTTTTGTTCACCAACTTTAGCTCTAAACCAATCACTAATACACTATACGGCCAATTCTTAGCATAACATATAATGACATTTGAGTTCTGTGTTGAAGTGAGCAAAGTCATAGTGATATTGGTTACCATTGTGTTCTTGTTGTTTTAGATTTGATGATGTCTGGGTATTAAATCTTAAAACATGGGAATGGGTTTGTCCTTCCATTAGAGGAGCTAAGCCACAGAAAAGATTTGGACATTCTCAGGTAAGTGCATTGTTGAAGGAAAATGTTGTAACATGTTCTGAATTTCCTCAAAGCTTAAACAGAGTGATGCACACACATTACATTAGAAGATACAGTTTATTCTATGTTTTACAGCCAAAATATTTCATCTAATTCAAGTTCAATTGTTGTTGGAATTTGACTGCTATGTTGGTGGTCAACAGCCGATGCAATGATATGTGCATCAGTGAGCACGTATGGTAGTTCAGTGGTTCGCAAATGTCCTGTTCGATAAACTAGATGTAATTTTTTATCCCTGTAGCACAGACATTTTATTCTTTTTAAAAGGCCTAAGTTTTTGAACTATGGTAAACAGTGTTTCCTAATAACATAGCCATTGGTTCTTCGGTAACATGGCCAGTGTGGTTTAGCAAATCAGGAAGGTGCGTTTGAGATATTTTTCATATAATAGAGTAAAATGGCTTAGTTAGGCAGTCAATGTTGTAACGACCATGGATATAGCAAAAGAGAGATGTAGAGTTACACCTCCAATGGGACAACACAGTGCATCATTGTAGTTACTAAGGGAAGCAAACTAACAGCTTAAGGACAGCTCCCTATTGAATACAAGTATAAGCAAAGAAAAATATGATGTGTTTGGCTGAATGCAAACTTTTAAGTTATATTTACCTTTTGTGACATTCATACCTGTGTTGTTAAGCTGAGGAAATATATCGTTTGCAACTGATTTCAAACATTTCAAACAGCTCATTAGTCACTTTGGCACAGTTTTGTAAAAATATAGTAAGTCTATTCATTTCTAAGAGGTTTCCTTGTTGCCCCCCAAAATGGATTTAATGTTTAGGACCATAAATGAAACTTGTGTTTGAATTTATGTGTAATGCTACTAGCTAGGCACTCAATCAATTAGTTTATGGCAAAACAATTATTCTAATCATAGTGAATGGCATAGATATTTGACATCTTTAAGATTACTAGGGAAATCTGTATAATAATCCTCTCTAATGGCACATGAAAGTATTACTGTTTGAAATTTGCCCTAAATTGATGTTTTCAACCAGCTATGGTATCTTGGCACCTAATGACACATCAAAAGATTATCCTTCAAAATTTGCCCTAAATTGCTGCTTTCAACCAGCTATGCTATCTTGGTGCCTAATGAGGCATCAAAATATTAGCTTTTGAAATTTGCCCTGAATTGGTGTTTTTAACCAACTATGGTAATTGAGACGTCAGGTGGAAAATGCAGTCGTAATATGAACTTGAAATTAAGACCACAATGAACAACATTTCAGTACTGCAAGAAAGGACCAGTCCTTTGTTGGCTATTCCATATTTTGTATAAACAAATACATCACAAAATCAATCCATTAAGATATTACATGGATTCTGCTAGTTATTCTATGCTTTTATATAAACCAAATACACTTCACAAATCAATCCATTAAGATATTGTATGGATTCTCCTAGAATGTTTTGAGATGAGCTTGTCTCATCGTCAGCTAATGAAAAGGAAATACTTAAATATTTAAGAAAATTTACTGGAGCATTAACAAAAGTATTTTGGGGGAATAAAAGGCTTCTATTAAATACCAAGACAAATATGCAAGGACAATGCAATATTGAACATACCATGTACAATCACAACAAAAATCTAAACATGCAAAATAACGTAAAGTCAGTGACATTAAAATAAGTAGAGGGGTATGGAAGAATTTTGTTAATTGAGTTTGGGATGATCCTTAAGAATGAGAAGACTTTCGTGTATTAACAAGTCGAGCTCATTGGTGGCTTTGTCAAGAATACAGAAATCTTGAAGGGATGCGACATGCCCAGTTTCATTAATATGGTCCCTGGTAGATGAAGCAGTACTCTTAATGGTATCTCCTTTTTTATTAATCCCTAAATGTTCCCTACAACAAACAATAAAATGGTGTGAAGTTTTGCCATAATAAGTAGCTTGACAGCTACTACACATTGACCTATATACTATGGAGGAACACATATGTTTTCGGATAAGATCTTTAAAGGAGAAAAAATTTTCAGTGCATTTAGCTGACTGAAAAATGACACGAAAGTCAATGTGGGGGTACACTTTACCCAAAAATTTTGATAGTTGCTTTTAAATACGAATGCTGTTTGGGCTTAAATAAGGTAAACAGAGGACTAATGGGAGTTTAGGCACAGTGGTAAGCTTTCCTTTCAATACATATTGCTTGTCCAAAAATATTCTGATAAATCTACCAATTATATGTATTGGAAAACAATTTTGTTGTACGGAACATTTGATGTTACATATTTCCTGTTGGAAATGAGTGTAGGAGGAACAAATGTGAAAAGAACAATAAATTAGGATAGTGACAAGGTTAAAGTTTATATTTATAAGGCAATAGGCTTTCAAAGTTTGTGTACAAGCCTGTAAAAGTGTTCTTGCGATTGGTCATGAAGCCATAACCATCGTGACTAACCAGAACATCTAAAAAGGGTAGGTGGTCCTAGAGGAGAGCCCATTGCTGCACAATCTATCTGGTCATACAGCTGGTCATTAAAGATAAAATGGTTTTCCTTGACAGCCAATTCAAGTTTCATGAACTGAGTCTTATTAATGGAGCAGTCATTAAACCTAAGTATGTCCGTTTCCTTGAAAAGGGTATCCAAGATAATGGTGATAGTCTCATCAAGAGGAATATTAGTAAATAAACTAGATACATCAAAGCTAGTCATAACTGTTTTATTAACTGAGCTAAACCTGGAGATTTCTTTGAAAAATGCAAAGAAACTGTGGACAGTATATGACTGATGACTATATCCTTATTCCTAGATAGCTTTCTAAGTGCTAATAATTCAGCTCTACTAATATCTAAAGGAAGACAATCAGGAGAATTAACCATGAAAAGTAGACAATGCTATGTCTTTTAATTTGGTTTTAACAAAATGTACTTTTACACTCCATTCTGTTGTGTATGTTAATGAGATTTCTAAGACTATGAATGAAGCTCGAAGAAAGCTAACATAAGTAGTTGGTGGAGGTGTTAAGCTGCGTTTGCTGCTGTAAAAAAGGGGTATTTGCATTGCCAAGGTTACATCATGAATATTGAACTGTGCCATCTGTTGATCAACACATACTACTTATTAAGGAAGAAGAACTTTTTGCTGAATTTGAAATTTTGTATGCCCAACTAACCAAACACAAGGCATCGTCTGAAGAGGATCTCA
>JANTCA010003560.1:0-10699 GCA_024741275.1 Chironex yamaguchii | reverse complement strand
CACACTTTGTTCTGAGCTCCCTTTTTCTTCTCAATGTATATTACAGTCATAAAAATGAAAGCAAATACCAGAAAAAAAATGACTTGTGTGATCCTTCTCTAAGCTTATGTTACAACAAAATTATTCCTTTTGTCATGTGTATCCCCATTGCACCGAACACATTCAATTCCTTAAAAACTGTACAAGATTTCCATCAAAACGAAAGGATTTCCCATCAACTTGAGAGGATTTTCAGCAAAGGTGTGCAAGATTGCTAAGGAGTGATTTGCTGAAGAAATGCGCGAAGAAACTGATTATGACGATAGTCATTGACTAAGTCAAGACACACAAGAATAAGTCAGTAAGATTTAGATGAGGATTGTGGTGAAAAAGATGACGATGATGAAAAAGATTATCATGATGATGATAATGATAATAATAATAATGATGATGATGATGATGATGATGTTGTTGTTGATGATGATAATGATGATGTTGATGATGATGATGATGATGATGATGATAATGATGACAATGAACATGAAGATGTTGATAGTTATAGTAATATTATAAAATATCATTTTACAGTATGTTGTGTAAGAGACAAAACTAAAGCATTACCATCATATGCTGAATCACATTAGCCAGTTTCCTTCTTGCTTTGCTCATGACCCTTCTATCTTTTCCATACTTGCAATCATAAACCTTTTTGCCAACAAGACAGTAAGGCATAAGACCACTTCCATCAATATCAACAAACTTTATTCTTCTTTTTTCAGGTGAGAAACCTGCAATAAAATGACATCTGTATTGGTGCATATTAATGATACACAAGGTAAAATCAGTGGAGCAACTTGGAAAATGTATATTTTACACCATTTCAGAAACAATAATCCTGACAACTGGTCAACCCAATCTGTGCAGCATAGCACTTCTCAATGGTGTATCATACAAGCAAGGCCCTAAAAGACAGTGTATATGTACAAAATGTTTTTGGTTGAACTTTATCTGTATGAATAGAAGTGCAATGATTCTCAGCAGAATCTGAATATTTCAATTGTCCTAATAATCAAAATAATGAATACTGCATTACAAATATGTGAAAAATAAATGTGTCAAAATGAACAAGAAGTGTTTAAACCATTCATTTCTTTCACTTATTTGCAGTTTCAATGTCACACCACATTATAATCAAGTAAATGAGATGAAAAACAAGTTACGAAAACAATAAATTTGGTAAATTTTCTACACGTGTTCCATACTATGTTAGGTACTAAGAAACAGCCAAATTGACTGGATATATGTCAAAACCTTACTTGGACAATATAAAAATTACAAAGGATCTTCTGAAATTGACTCATTTGGCATTATTATTCAAGTCACAGACAACATGCAATAGGCTAAAGCACGGATTAAAAAATATCTTCAGCTTTGCATGGCATTCTGAAGATACTATACTCATTAACAGTCACTTATGAACTACAAACTAGAAATCATCCCAATCTTCACATCTCTGTTTCACAAAATATCAAAATTCAGGCTCATGAAACTTAAATAACCCTCATCACTAGGCTTATTAGAAAACAAGTACTCTTATAATGTGCTTCATTTGTGAAGAAATTTAATACTGGAACATTTAATACCGTCTATCTTATATGTTTGTCAGACCTAATCAATGATTCTGCATGGTGACCATAAAAGATAGCAAAAACCAATTGACACTTGCCTCTGACTTAGTATGCACTATCAAGTTATTTCCCAGACTACAGAGAACCGTTTGGCAACTGCTAGAACTCAATGATGTAATGCTTCACCCTTCAGAACATGTCTCGCATAAACCTTTCATAAACCTTTTGTTGTATGATTGAGGGCCCATCTACACAAGAACAAAACAGTCCTTTCCAAATTTTTAGGGGATTAAGTCAACTGTCACCTAAAATGGGCATCTTTACCTGTTTCGTTGGTCATTTTATAAAACTTGTCCTAGGCACAATCCTGTGAAAATATCAAACAAGTTGCCTGGCCAAGTTGAGCACCTCTTGGACGTGCTCATTGTTTTATTTCCATTGTTTCACTTACCCTTACTGTCATCATACAATGAATTTTTTTATAACTGCAAGTATAATATTGATGGCAGCATTTTTATGAATGGAACTAGATAGTGTGACTGGATGTTAGGGTAGTCCTTATTTTTCAACTTTCAAAAGTTCATGCTCTCACCCCATAGATGTTTTCCAATGAATAAATAAAAAATTTAGCCAAAAATTCAGCAATATAAGTCAATGTTTAGGAGTTGTTCAAGACCTGTGAAGTTAAAACCAAATTGTGGCTAAACGACAATATTTGGGTATCGCATGTATTTTTCCGATATACTGTGATAGGCTTTTGGCATGACCTATTGACCTGTTTTCTAGTGGCAGTAACTGCTTTGATAATGCAGCCAATATATATTGAATTGCAGGTCCCAAATGTGTTTTGTGGTGGTTTTATCCAGATTACTCGTTGGTGGTTTTATCCTGGGAATTTGGGAAAGTTCAATATAATCCAAACAAACATGCAACATCAAACTATGTTCAATATGCTGATCTCATCTGCTGATTGAGTGTTTTTTCCCAAAATCTGCTGATTCCTGCCTGAACATATAAAGCAGCACTGTCTTTCAGAGGGTGAACATACAAATTAATGTGAAAGAAGCAAAATGATCCAACTGAAGCAACATGCAGTTAGTCTGCAATATAGCTCTTGGGCTCAGAAGAGACTGAAATAACAGGATCAAAGTTACCCTCCAGAAAACAGGTTTTGTGTGTATGTTTTATCAACACAAAACACTAAAAAAACTTGCCACGAAAGTGCAATGGCAGTGACAAAAAAACGTTTTGGTATTCTGGGACAAAGCTAGGATACATGTTCGTCCCCAACACCATGCCATAAAGCAACTGAAAACACTTCATGACAAATGGAAGAAGCTACAGAAAAATGCAGGCAGAACTTCCAAGACACAGCTGCCCAATGTAGAGGAATTCACAAACCAGTTGGATGACCTGTTTGATATTGCACATCAAGATGAGCTCACTCTTCTCAAGAATCCAGAAGATATTTTCTTATCGTCCAGGGAGAGAAAGGACATTGTGCGTGTATGGGTGCAGTTGATTCAAAAATTTCAACACAGGAAACCAAAAAAGCACAAAGACAAGATGCTGAATACCACAGGTGCCAACAAGCACAAAGAGAAGGTTCACTGATGAAAGACAGTTGCATTGACTGCTTCTAAAGATAGAACTGAAAATGATGACGACAAAAACGAGTGTTTTCAGAACACCTTTGGTATCTGAGTGAGAAATTGGTGGCATTAGCGATGTTTGATCTATCAGTACCAGTTGATACAAAGCGAGCCAAGGCGCAAGCCACTGTTTGAGCAGAAGGACTTAATACTACCTCAAATTGTGCAAAATGCACAAAATTGCCTCAAAGTCAATTCAACATGCAACTCTGCCTCAGTTTGTCACCAAGCATACACTCAGTTTCTTCAAATCTCTGGATATCAGCACAGAATCCCTCCAGACTGATCCTGATAAGTGGGACTCCCGAGATGACCACAAATCCACATCTTCGATCACCCATAGCTTTAAGGTTGTGAATGATTCCACGGAGAGGAGTCTAGCATTCATTGAGGAATACATCTCATTGTAAACCAATGATGAGGAACTGAAGCAGTATTTACTTCAAGTTGTTCAAAACCATCAAAGCAGATTTCCTGATGCGAAAAAAGCACACTAGCCCTAAGTGACAACAGTTCATGTAGTTACTAGTTACGAAGAATTATCACCGTGAATTGTGTGCAGTATATTATGATCATCATGAGGTGGAGATTGTTTGATGTTTTGATTTAACATTTGAGTTTTGATTCATTTATGTCACGATTAAGAATGAGTAATCCCAGTGTTTGTTTATCAACCATACAGTTGACAACGCCTGCTAGTGCTATAAAGCTGATATAAAGTACTATAAAAGTTGAGTTTCCTGTATGATCATACATGCTGCAGTTTGCTATTTTTTCGGCATGATATATCTTTTTGTTTCTGTTCCTTTGCATGGTATATGCATAATGTTACTTAGTGCAATCCAACATGATCGATTTCTGACTTAATAAATAGAGATTATAGAGATTATTTTGCTTTTTGTAATGAATGTGACACATGGTCTAGTTTCTGTGAAAAAACGAATGATTTCCAAAATATTCAAAGTCATTGAGCAACCTCTAAATATTATCAGAACAGTTCAATATTTTGCAGTGTGTGTTTTTATGGCCATCCTAACAGATTTAGGGAGTGAGAGCTTAACATTTAAAGAAAAATTGACCCAATATAAGGACCACCCTACTAGAAGTTGTATTTGTTTTAATGACTTAATGATAATAGATCACGAGTTGATGGTCTGGCACCACTTGATGAACATTCCTGTTACAAATTTGGAACACTCCAAGTCTATGACCTGTTAGTTTGATACTCTAATCATGCATCCTACTGATTCAGACTGACTTGGTCATGTTTTAAGCTATCATGTAGTTGGGCCCTAAGGCCTTGTTGATCAAAAATTGGCACAGTTTATGACCTTCTAGGCATTTTGAACCCTCTTCACTATCTTGGTTAGAGTTTTTATGGAGAACCTTTGGAAGGCAGCGCTACAGTGGGAAGAACCACTAACAGACCTTCTTGGCACACAATGGTACGATATTGCTCATGACTTAGGATGAGCAACTCAGCAATGTTCATTGTCCACGCAAATACATCACAAACCTGAGCACAATGAAATAGCCTTGTGTATTAATTAACTGGGGAGAGCTGTCAGACAGCATGACTCACAGTAAGAAGTTATGAAAGTTTTCTACTTTGTCTGTTATAAAGGCTTTTTGCATGAGTCTTAATTCCGTCTGGACAAAGAACTGTTGCTAGAAAGAACTTTTCATTCTTGAATAGCAATTGTTGATACTAGATGAGCTTTGAAAATAGGAGCCTGAAACTTGGGTCTCGCGAATGCTAGTCTGATGCCTTGTATAGCGAGGGTTTAAAGACTCCTAGCGGTTAAAACTTTATCATACATTACTTCTGTTCATTACACACGACCACGTTATATACTTCTATTTTATCAGCTCAGAAATAACCCACTGTTCGGAATCCCAATCCCCATGGTGTAGGCCTACACCAAATGGTGCGGAATCCATGGGAATAGTTTGCAATTGAGAGCCATCCTCGTACACACGGCTGGCACGTCATACACACTAAGATAGATCTGAAACAGAGTATTATGCGAGTGTCCGTTTTAAAAATTCAAAATAGAAGATAACATAAGAGATCTTTTACAGAACTAATGACCATAAATGAGTAGCACTTATTCTTACTGTCTTTCTGAAATGTTGACGTCATCCATGCACTAAATTTCGTACTTGTGGTGCGTTCATACTGTTTTATGGCCTCTTGAACTTGATCGAATGACTGCAAAAACCGTCTTACAGGCTTCTTGTATTCCTCTGCCGTTTGTTCTTTGGGTATGTTTTCTACATCCGGATCTACTTTTACTATTTCGTCAGCCATCTTGAACACCTGAAATAATGCGCTTGTCGGTCAATGAAGACTGGATCGAGCTTCTTGCATTTACTAGTTGAAGCCAAATGAAAACTTAGTGGCCATATTGCGTGTACCCAAGCCGCGACAGAGACTTGGCAAGTACCAGAGATGCCTGTATTTCAAATTATGTAGATAACCGATATGCAATGTCCGATACCTATGTCTTCACTGGCAAGTGATACACTGCTTAGAACCAAAAGAGGAAGTTGATAAGAGATAATTTATTTTCAAATAAATCCCTCATCAGGCTGACTTAATGTCAAACAAGCCAGGTCCCATACAAGTCAAAGGAAACAAGGTATTCCTTAGATGCGAAAAGTCTTTGAAAATATGCTTTTTATTGTCACTCCTATATATATGACGACATCTCGTACGGTCGATGCTCGATATCTTACGACGCTACTAAGGGGGTCCAGGGGCGGACGGAGGGAAAAAGCGACTGTTTCACAAGGAAATTCTGAGGTGCAACTCTTATCATGCTTTAAGGAAACGCCGTTTTAATAAAAATTATAGCAGAGCACTGTAAGACTTACCAACTAATGAGCATTTGATTTATATCGAAGACGGTTTCCATGTTCCGTATGCACACAGAGATATTATCATGTAGCGATGTAATTATCAAATCATAACACACTACATGCACCTGGTGGAGTCAATGTTCCGGTAGCTCAATTATCAGAGCGTTATCAGCTAAGCTCAAGGTCCCGAGTTAGGTCCTTGTCCTACATTAATTTACTTTTTCTTAGAGTTCCAACAAATTAAGGCGGACAGTGCTAAGGAATTTCTCACAGAGAGAAGGGAAAAGAGCTATAAAGAACAAAACCAAAAGTCATCAGAAGTTAGGCAGCATAAAATATAACAAGGTATAAAAATTGCACTGTTCATCGCAGCTTCATGAAGTCTGACAATGTAGTCTGCATGATAAATACACTGAAAAGCTTTTGATGATTAATATATTTTCACAATGTTTTGGGAAGAGCTCATCTCTTATCAACAAGTATATCATTGCCATCTTACTTATTCGAAGTGAGGAGGCGTGAAAATTTTCAAAAGATTTACATCAGTTGGACAATTAGGTTAAAGTTGCAATGTTTGATCTTGTCTTGCCTTCTATCAATAAATGTGGACCTTTCCTGCATCTACTTGTTGCTTGATTGTCTTTAACTGTTGCCAGATTGTGTTTGACTGTAGCACAAATGTGCATACAATCAATTTCTACAGGACTACAATTGCTAAAGGCAATAAATATTACCCAGCTAGTGGAAAACATTGCTATGTGCAACAGTCAGGAAAAAGTTATTAAGAGTACTGCAGCTTTGTCGTTGCTCGAGAATTATGACCCCAACTTGTTATTGCCTGTTGCACATGAGGGAAACATAACAGGTGTAAGGTGAAATTATGTAAAACAACACAGCTATTTTGAGTTAATAACACAGGGAGCCAAACTTCTGCTAACTGAAAAACACAACGGCGATTGTATTGTGGCGAATCTGACTGTTGTACCTGCAAATTGTGCAACAGTAGAGATCCGCCCTTGGGATATTTTGGTTGACGTCGTCACACGAATTTATCGTTATTTCTTCAAATTAGCTCCTTAGTCACGTTAAAGTATAAAAATGCAATAACACAAATTATACCGTAAAACAAATTAGAACAGCACTCATGGTGTCTAAACAGAAGATAGAAATAATGCAGATTATGCTGTCTTAAAAGAAGAAGCACCAATTTCAAAAACTTTTGTTGTAAGTTGACAAGATTTAAGCGAAATGAATATGTAATTGCCTTGCAATCTTTTTTTCCTATTAAATGACACTACTTGCATGGAACGGGGTTGATGTTAGACCAAAAGACGCCTTTGATTATTAGTCAAAAGGAGAAGTCTCCTTGTAACAACATTGTTGCATAAAAAGAGGGGGGTAAAATTAGTCCATACTTAGAGACGTACATCTTCTTTTCCTTCACGAGCAATTCGAGGAAATTCTGTTTCCTTGTCATATTTACCTTGCTTGCTACAATTAAAATTATCGTATTGGGTTATCACGTTTGCAATAGTAACAATACTTGATTGGATATTCGTTTTTTGGTATATGGGAAGGAATACTATCTTGTAACCAAGCAAAGATAGTACTATAGATACTCAAGAGAGAAACAAGAATATCTAGGTGAGTACCGAATAAAATCAGCTGATTTGATTGGAAACATCTGATACAATTTCAAAGGCTTCAATGTGTTATTCATGCAAGGTGTTAAACAACATAAGGCTTTTTCGCTCTAGAGCAAAAAACATGATAAGGCAAATCGACTATTATTGTATCTTCAAGGGTAGTACATGTTTGTCTGGAAGTTGTTTACCTAGTACAGTTCAACAGCCAAATTTGAAAGATGACAAAATTGTTAAAGTTTGACTAAGCCATAACAGGTGCCGTTGTAAATCCTCAAAGCAGCACCCGTTCATGAAAACGTAGGATTAGCCAGCATAAAACAGGAAAGTTTGTCATCTAAACTGTCATTATTTAAGCAATCGTTTTGTTTTACAAAACTTAAAAATCGCCTTGAAAGCTTTTTTCGTCCGACACTCTTCGGAGTATGAAACGTCAGAAAGGAAAGTATATGTATATGGCAACCCATTTATATGAAACATGTAGCAAAACTAGGCAATCCTGGACAGGAAAGGAAACAAAGAAAGAGCAAATGAAGAAACAAAACATTATTGGAAGAGTCCAAGTGAAAAAACGAACTCTTTCTGTGTCCCACATTAACTTCAAGCACATTGCTATACCGTCGATAGAAATGGAAGTGTTGTAGTCATTATTTTTCGTGCTCTTGATGGTTTCAAATGCATAGCAAACAGAAAACATAAATTCTGGAGTCATTTCATTCTCATGAAGTTCAAATTACTAAGTCAGTTCAGTTAAAAAGTCATTGCAGTGACTTCAGTCAAGATATATTATATGCATTTCTCACTGCACTGAAGATTGCCTACTTAACTCTCATATGAATGTCATGGTTAAGACGTTTGTATCTGATTTCAAAATTTACCTTCAAGTTTTACTCGTAAATAAATGTATGCCATCTTTCAATTAAGTGAAACTAACAGTGATGATATTTTTTGAGAAATTATATATGATAATAGCATTATCACAGTTACTTTGCAGAGTTAGTTGAATGCCATTCCTTGCCCAGTAATTGCATATTTCACCATTGTAAAGTGATGTTTGCACTTAAAATATGAGTGAGCCATTAATGTTCCTTGTAAGTACAAGTTGAGTATCTGGTTACATAGAATATCCTCAATACTATAATTGTGCTTTTTTTAATTTGGTCATTTTGCTCCTCGTATGGTCACGTAAAACCAAAGGAGAATTATGAAATTACCTGAAGGACAGTCCTTCTAATAGTAGGCCTTTCAGCTATGGATACTGCAATTATAATATAGAAATAGGTTTTAAACAAATTTCAACATTTTACTGGATGATTGACAGAAGACTGCCTTCGTTAATGGAAGACCGAGATTGTTTTCGTGATCGTCTTCATGCCCGAGCACGCTCGATCAGATAGTGATACAATGTTATTTCAGATTCAAATTTAAAGTATAAATCTTTCTACTTTTATTCCTGTTTTCCTAGTGATTTATTTTTTGATCATTTTTGACACTCGGTATCTAGGGTGGGCATGGGAACAATTTACACTAAATATATACAAGTGCATATTTCAAAACACAAGAGCTGCTTACATTGCACAATGCAAACCTTACGGAGAGCAGACAATTGTCTTTCGTCTACCCTTTTTTGTCACGTTTGTATCTGCGGACCATAGAGAGAGCAACCTTCTGTCTTCCTCCTGTTACTTTTTGCTATGTTAGTTTTTGCGGACATTTTGTATGTAAGAGACTATTGTATTCTGTTCCTATTTTCTTGTCCTGTTAGTCTTCGGTACTCTTTTGCATGGTCATTTCCATCGCTATATTAGGCTCCGCAGCCTAACAGAAAGGATCCGCAGCTTAAAAGAAAGGCTCCACAGGGTTCCTATTTCCTTTTAGCAATGAGAAGTATATACTATAGCTATTTTGCAGTAGCTTCGGAAGATTCGTATCCACAGAAAACCGAATATGCATAATACAATTTAAATTTTATTTTTTTGATATTAGTGACGTACTTCCTATACTCATTGCTATGCTTTCGTTAAGGTTTGCTGAGCTGATGATCGAGGTTCATTTCTTAAGGATTTATTACAGGCTTTTAATTTATTACAGGCTGCCTTCTGAATGCCGGATATTGTCCATCTAGGCAATATCTGGATCAAATTATAGGATGTCTCTCAGCAAAAGAAATCATGACAGATACTGAGCCATTTGCATTCACAATAGTTGCTGAAAGTCGCAACAGATTACTCACAAATAAATATATGTCGAATTTGGTGAATGTCTTACTGTAATAGCCAGTCAAGATCAACTGATCAAACTTCGAGGATTAGAGCAAAATGTATGTGGAGCACCATCTCACTAATTAATTTACTTTGCAATTGAAAGTCAAATTCTGTAACTAAGAAAGACAGTTCCAGAATGTTTAAGAGCTCCAGTTTGTACGCATTACATGTAGTTTACGCCGGAGATATCCGGCTTGGACTGTCTCTTCATTGGCATACTGACGTAACACGTTTTATTTTATGCAAATAGGCATACAGTATGTAGTAGAAGTAAAAGTAAAAGTGGACTTAGGCTTTCGGTGTCTTTTTCGGTGACCAAATTGCTACAATTGCCGAAGTTAATCTATGGCACGAGCTTTACATGGAATGCATCTTGGGACTTCAGTGGCAGCTACAAACTCTTAATTGCGTATGATTCCAATCCGTACCGTCGAGAGGGCAGGACAGCCAGGGTAGCTACTTGGGAGCCCGTGACCTCTAAGGGCTTGCAAGAAAAAATATATGAAATTAACCTTGGTTTGTTATTAATTTGTTGTGCTTAAAACTATTTGTTTACAAGTTTCTGTTAAAAGCTTGATTGAATAACCTTAATTTCACTGTCCTCGAAAGAGTGTAATGAATCAATCAAGTAGTAAAGAAAACAACGTAAATGGGACCAGGTCCAGTAATGG
>JANTCA010003559.1:0-10700 GCA_024741275.1 Chironex yamaguchii | reverse complement strand
GAGAAAGAGGTTCTTCGGAAAATACCAAAGTGAAATTTGAAAAGCGTGCGCGTCCTATTTCTATGGCAATGTCCAAACAGATGACGTCAAATATGGCAGTCTGTGACCTCAGATCTAACATGGCATACACCACCCAGCCCAAATTCTTTTATAGCTACTTTATGTTGGCAATTTTACACCAATTTGTTATGATTTACCTAGCTTTTGGGTGTTTTAAATTATCATAACCATGCTTTTACTCTTGCCAACTTTGTCTTTCTAGATGTTAGGTATTATAGAAGGAACTCCTTTTATCTTTCTTGCTGCTTTACTGTTTTCCATAATGTTAAAGTAATGCCTTTCTCGTTTGTGCCTTTCTTGGTAAAGTAGTGCCAGTGAAATATTTCAATTCAACGACATATGTTTATAGGCGAGTTTCAACAGAGACAGTCCGATTATTTGCTGTGATTTAAGAGCCAACTTGGCCTTTATTGCTAAAACACAAGCTCTCTTCTAACCAATTTCAAATATTTAACCACTTTGGGAAAATAACATTTTCCAGTCTCATAGTTATTGGTGTATGATACTCCTCATATTGCAATTAATAGAACAAATTGTGTATCTGTCGGTTATTTATTAACTTCCTTTAGGTGCAATCGTGTAATAGCGTAGAAGGATCCACATTGCGTCTTTGCTTGGTGTCTTTCCGTACTGACGGCATGTGTACATTTTGACTTTATGACCATAAAGTATGCTAACAAAAGTCAATTACTTTTAAGAACATAAGAGGTAAAATGTCATTCATTACAACAACAAACGGCATTTATATAGAAACTCTCTTCTTGCTTACAAAAGTATTAATTACAGTTACAAACTGTTTGAGTCCAATGTATGGATTAAAAAGGCCTTCCCTGAAAAAGGACTAAAGGCAAAAGAACATTCTGTCAACATTATGTCTTGTCCAGTTTCAGGGTTGAAGAATCTAGTATAATGCTTCAATGATGCATTTAAGTTAATCTATGGTCGTGGATAGATAGATAGATAGATAGATAGATAGATTGATTGTTACACAGATAGGTAGTACACGTAAGTTAAACATATGAATGAATGCTTATATAGACATATAAATATCTAAACAGGCGCAATGCTTTGATATATTAGTGGAGCTTTACCACAGTAGCTGCACTAAGTAGGAGCCAAAAGGGCTCCAACTGATAACTCTCAGACACAAAAGCCAACACTCAAACTTCCATGGCCATACAGCACAAAGTTTTGGTGAAGGACTTTCATATTTATATTTGTAAATGTTTTTGACATTGACTACGGTAAAAAACGCTATCGAATTAACAGGAATTACTGGAAGATTTCAAGGGCCACCTCGGTTGTATAGCCAATGTATATTTAATTTCGATTGAATTCTTCTTAAAAAGACCATGTTGTTCCTATGAATATGTAAGTTTTTCGTCAACAACGGCCAAAAAGCAGCAAAACTTTAATCAGTAATATAGTAAGTTTAACAATAACATCGATACATCAACTTTAAATGAAACTTCTTGCTAATAATTGCATTAAAAACGTTTTTGTGACATTTTCCATACAGTCTACGTTTCAGAAGAAACGTTTTGAATTACCTAAAACCTCTAGTTTAACCAATTCTGGTTTAGGGAGCTGACTGGGATAGCACTTTAAAACTTAGAGTAAGAAGCCAACGCTTCCATCGACTTGCCATTCTGATTTATTGCAAGGCATATCCTAACACGGGTGGAAACCCAACAGCGGGTAAAGGGGAAATTTATTAATTCAGTGTTTATTATTTGTGTTTCGGGTTTACTTTCGTTAATGCTTTATTGTTTTCTTATATCTCATTAGACATGTTAAGGATTAGCATATATCATTCATGAGTGGAGCATGAAGACAATAAGTGCATTGATAGGCAAGCGACCGACTCAGTATATACGGCAATAAAATATTTAATTGTGAAACGTTTTGCTATAAAATCTTCATCAGTATTCAATGAAAGGAAGTGAGGAATATTTAAACTTCTTCTAATATTGACTATCCATTTCTACTGTCATGATCGCCTTTACATAGCGCAACGTCAACCGAAGTATGCAAAAATGTGACTATGCCTGAATAGCACATTAACATTTTCATCCTCAACATCTTCCTAGCTATGCCTGAATAGCACATTAACATTTTCATCCTCAACATCCTCAACGAAGTAAAAGCTATTCGAAATTAAATTTATTACTCCTCTTTATGATTTGTATACTAAGATAGATCTTCTGAGCTTGGACTCAGTCTGTCATCACTTATATTTTTAATAAATATTCTTTTACTTGCATTTCGTCTTTGATGTTAATATTTTCGATCGGACTCTTTTTTCCTAAGAATCCTATAAAATTTGTCTCTTTTTACTGTGAATTACAAAAATGACCTCAAACAATATATTAAAACTGCGTCAATTTTTTAAATACAGGAAACTATATCACAAGCATAGTCTGGTACAATAAAAAAGAGCCCTGATTGCATCAGGTTAAGTTTGCCACCTTTCAAGATAGTATTTAAGTTGCCTTACTTCTTTGACGTACTTAACTCCCACAATTTCAATTTAGATACTTCAACCTTTATATGTTAGTTAGCAAATACTATAATGCAGCTCTTGGTTCTATACTTCTATGATATGAAGTAACACTGATAGCCTAGAAGCCATCCTCAAACGTTTACAATTACCATGTACGAGATATGCTATAAATACGACAATTTGTATTCTTGCAACTTTACTCGACTATCAAAACTATTATCTTCGAAACAATGACCAGGATGATATTAAATCAGAGTGCCAGTGCATGATTTCATTAATTACAAATTTTGTCTTAGTTCTTAGGTAATTGACAATGATGACAATAATGAGGTTGATTGCCTTTGATTGATCTCCAAATTTCCTACTAAAACCGACAAGGAACAAACAGATACAAGCAGGGTAATTTTCTAATTGAAGTTACCAAGACAAAACAAAGAACAGTAAAATGTAAAAAGAAAAAGAGTATTTGTTATTTAAAATTAACGTTACTTGCATACTTCCGCATAGCACTTGCAGATTTAATAACCGCTAATTATAAGTACTTCGGAGGTACAGAACTAATCTTTGTGATGGGAAAAATCATTTGACGCTGAATAATTAATGTAGATCATAACACGATATTACTGGTAGTTTAATGGATCAATGCTCATATAAACTAAACAAATGTCTTTGGAATCAGGTACTTCTCCTTAAGTGGAATATTTCGGGTCAAGATGAGTGTAAAATGGCAATGATGGACATTTAGCAATGTTGGATACTGTCAGGTCTTGAAATCGTTGGTTCATCAAGTCATTAGAGGTAAAATACTACAAGGAGTCGAAGACAGCAAACCTAAGCTGATGGGGTCTGGCCGGACGGCCTGATTTCCGGATGCTCAAATGAGCTGTACTAATCGGCATCAAGGTAACTGGGGTTTCTCCACAAGGGTTTCTTACCAGTTGTGGTTTTATGAAGGCATGATTGCCAAGAACTTGAAGATCGTCCAGAATCTAAGATCCGATTTTGATCATCCCCAAAAGGACCACTTGAGTCAGTAAGCGTGGCGTAAAACATTAGTCGTGATATGATACGATAGGTGAAACCTTATTGAGTTATTTTGCTAGCTGACACAAAATACTAAACGGATAAACAGACACAGCCTCCTTGGTTGTTGTTGTTATGGCTGTGTGAGGTGAAGGAATCCGGTGACTGCTGTGGGTCTTCTCCATAGGTCTTCTGTTGTGAGGTTGGTTGGGTTCTTGGGGCAGTTGAAGAGGTGAGGGACATCGTGAGGTGTCCCTCGCATTTTGAACAATGATTGTCCACTCTTGTAAGATCCAGGCGGTGGATATAATGGTTGGTGCGCCTGCTGTAGCCGGAGCGGAGATGGGTCAGAGATCATCTGGCCTTTTGGTTTAGTTCTTTCTCCGACTGGTGGATGTCTGGAGGGATGTTGTCCAGTAGTGGTTTCGGGTCCAGGCTGGTCCTTGTTTGTTCTACAAAGTGCTTGCGTATGTTTTAGTAGGTCTGTTTCAAGTCCGGGTGTAAGTGCTCTAATTGTCGCCTAGTATTTCTGATAGAGGGTGACTTGATGCCTCGAGGAGTCCGCTGTGGGATGGCGCAGCTGTAAGCTGGATGACCAGACCTCATTGGAGAGGCCAGGAATTGAGAGGCGAGAGGTCTTTGTGATCTCAAATGGGTAGGATTTTTGTTTCTTGATGGAGGTAAGAAATGGGCGACATCTTGATGCAGCTGTTTGCTGTTCCAAGGGCTAAGTTTGAGTCGGTTGGAGCTTTTGGTAGTTGGAGTTTGAGACTTGCGGGCCCCAAAATGGGATTACCATAACAGATGACAGGACGGACAAAGCCCTTGTAGGATATGAGGGCAGTTTCTTTGTCCTACTCCAGATGGTACCCTTTAAGGCTTTGATGTCACACGTTTTTAAATTAGTATCTATCCAGTTGCCAATTCCTTCGCAAAAATATGACCCCTTATGCAGAACCTGAAGTCTCAGTAAGATGCAGATCAATATTACACTTAAGTGTAACAGGCGTTCGATGTCATGCGTTAGGAAATGAGCACTGGTTTTTCAAATTTGAAAACAATCAAACGCCCATCGTGAAAAATACAGTATATCCTATATTGACTCAGGCACTACTGATGAAAAACGCACTCCTACCTGCACAACTAAAGAGAAAATAGAAGCAAATTCCATACGATGTTATGTGAGAACACGTTGCTGAAGATATTTCAAAGCGAAGTTGCAAAGATTGTGGTTTCTATGCAGCTAGAATTAAAGCGAAAAACAAGCACGAGGCGCGTTGCTCAATTAAGACGGAAGGTGCCCTAGTGCAAAAAACTATTTCTGCATCTCTGAAATCTCCGATCAGAGTTCAGCCCACGCGTGTAGCAGCTAAACGGCAAAGAGAAACGCTCATTGTAATGGCTAAACAGGATGCTGAGTGCATGGATATAGATGACGCTGAAATCAGAGGATTGCAAGTTCCTCAAGAAGAAGCTATCTCTGTCGGCACTCCAATCATGGCAGTTGAAGATCGTATGCCAGTGTGGGGAGAAAATGTTCGTTGATTAAAAAGATTGTTACTTGTTACTCTTAGGTACCTAATTAAGGGTGCCCCTACTTATTAATTTTTAAAAGTATTTCTAACCCCCTGGTCTTATCAGGAGCCTTGCTTATTAGTTTTTTCGTCAAAGTTGTCCGTAAAAACTTTTTTTTATAAATCTTCCTGTCTGTCATCACTTTCATGTGTCTCTCATTATCTCTCAACAAACTTGCATCTGATCAATAAAACGAACTTTTTAGTTTGTTCGAAAGAGTTTGAGAGGATAGTTATGGAGCTGAGAGTATAGTGTCGATAGGAAAAAAATGCATTTATTACACGTTTGAGTAAAGTTTTGTATCATGTTTTGTTATCAAACACTTGTTATTCCTATTGACGTTTTTGTTGTATTTTAAATTTTGATTTTACTGAGAGTTTCACAAAAGCGTTAATAGCAGCATCTCAGTCAACGCACTTATTCTCTTTCGATATTTCAAGATTCTGTTGTTTTTCATTACTAACAGCATTTTGCTGACTCTACACAACTTTTGAAAACTAAAGTTTGTGACATCACAAGGGGGGTCATTCTTTGTTCGTGACAATGCGTGAAACGGGGGAAGGGGGGGTCAAAATATGTCAAATTTTTACGTGACGTCATTTTTGAACGACCCCTTAGGATACATACCATATGAAGGTAAATTATCACCCAGGGTGCTCACTGAATTTTTTGCATTTAAAACAGCCTTCTATTTTATACGGGCACCGAATAAGTTTATTTTAAGCTATCGGTGGCTTATAATCTTTATTTGATAGAAAACAATCTTCGTAGCTGCTGTACAAGAAAGTGATTATCAATTAAGATTCATAAAAATTTGATGAGAACCCATTTGCAGGTATTTTCAAATAAAAGGCTGCATCAGACCTGGGGCATTGATATAAAATGTGTTAATTTCAACTTGAGGAAGAAGTGAGGAAGCTTTTTCAATGGGCATCAAAAGATAGGGGGCTAAGTTTGAAGTAAAGCGGCATTCACACAATTGTAAAATTACTTATGTGAACTTAATGTCAACTCGCATTGGTACGCGTATTGAGGATATTCACCTTCCTCGACGTCGTCGCCTTTAGAGCATTATCCATTTTGTGAACATGTTATCGAAACAAAACTTTACCTTGAAATCGGTTTGAACCCGTTGCTATTGTGGACTCTCTGTAAAGTATTCCCTTTTGACATATGTAATCCAATCACACTAGAACAAATGTCATTACATAGTAGTGTCTTCTTTAATTTTGTAAAATAAGTATTTAAGATACGCGTACCGTATTGAAAAAGAATTCAGCATTTTAATTTCCGCTTTCTTCTTTTATTGGCATTTCTACCAAATATAATCATTTCTAGCAAACTAATGATGGCATACGTCTAACAAAAATTTTTAAAGTATAATAAGACACCAGTGTGGCGTCTTCTCGCATGCTTTACAGCAAGATACTCTACCTACTCACCATCCACTTCTTTGCCACCTTCATGTACAAAACGGCAACGATACTGCCGGTTTTCTGCCATTGACTCCCACTCATCCACTTCTGTGTGTCTTGAGATCAAATTACGTTTCACCATATCTTTAAACTTAATAGTGGTCATCCACGCAACCCTGCGTATTTTGCTAGTTGTACAATGTGTCTTTCGAAAATGGACCAAACCAGCGAAGTCTTCAGACGATTTAATGCAGTGATTTCCTACCGGTTTTTCATAAGACTTCTTCATTAGTGACTTTCGCATGCGGAGTTATGCCGAGAATATATCCGAGACACCGCACTAAGACGTATTCAACTTTAATTCATGCCGAGCGTAAGTGGTTCACGTTTCTAAGCCATACAACACACAATGACACTGCTCTTGTAGATGTTTGTTTCTGTGTCAATTGTCAGACGAGTAACTTGTAAGAGATTGTAAACAATAAAGATTGATGACAGCCTTTCTGACATGTGTATCCATTTCCTCCTTGGTTGACAATTTTTTGCTGACAATGGACCAAGATACGTAAAATGTTCTACAGGTTTGAGCTCTTGTTCACTGAAATTGGTTACGTTGCATCATTAGACTGATTTATGACCTCAGTCTCGTTTGTAATGATGATGCAAGTAAATTCCAACATGTCTAGTAAATGCTGCAGACTCAATGTACTGTGACAAACGCTGCCTTGCATCGTCGGCAAAGAGGAATCCACGAACTCGTATTCTGGATGACTTGTTTCGGGTCTTTCGTAGCTGGGCTAAATTACAAAGGTTGTCATTAGAGTACAAGTAAGACTGCCCTACAGCGAAAGACAGATGGAAGAAGAGCCAGAGGAAGCCCACGGTTGAAGTGCCAACATTAACAACTGGACCGGGCTGAGCGAATGGCAACTGTACGAGAGGGCCTTGGACAGGGAGGACTGGAGGAAATTTAGCAAGATGGCGGCTGTCGTTCTTACCATACGACACAGTGTCAAAGGATGAGTGAGTGAGTGTGTTAATGGAGGGATACAATAAATGGTAGCAGTCCCTCATAAATAAAAATAAAAGACAATACCGTCGCAAGGGCAAAGACAGATAATCAGATGCTGTACTTCAAAAAAAAGCTGTGATAAGAATAACTTAGAAATAACGGTGCAAGTCAAAGTCAAAAACGTGGATCTGATTGGTTTGTAGTGCGATGTCGTTTCTCGCTGGCGAGTAGTTAGTTGCGGTCTTCAAACTTATGTCGAACAACTGTCCCACAATATTGGCATATAAGGCAGCAGGACTCGATATTCCAAAGCATTGACTGACAGTGACTGTTACGATGAGGGGGCTAGCCCATTGGCAGCAAATGTTTGTACTTCCACAATCTACTCCGTTAAGTGTTGAGTGCATGGCAGGGAAGAATAGTTTACCTCCTTCTTTGTATGGTCAAGTTGTGGATTTTAATGTTCCGCATTCAAGGTATTCATTCCGAGCTTCCGCATTCAAGGTATGCATTGAGAAAATACGGTGTCCATTCACACATGAGTAAAAGTAACAGAAGCAATTCTTTCAATCACAAACTATGTCTTCCGACTAATAGAAACTATTAAGTTTTTCAGGCAACATTTGGCTTTCGTTGCAAACAACCGAACAAAAATCCAAGAGAATAGCACTTTGACGTTAGCTACTACGCAAGCTTGATAATGTACAATCTACACTGAGACAAGTCTCTTTTATCAATTTATCAGTGGATCCTTAACTTCTTGGACATTCTCGTATTTTATACCATGAAAATTTTGCCACTGTTACATATAGTATCTGTACTGTTTGGGATCAGGACGACAAATTACCCATCAGATGCTTACGAGTTTAATTCTAAGGTCACAAAAATTGCCACGAGGATATAGTAAACATACAAGGACAAAACCACAAATCATTTCAGTTTCCTTTATTTTTAGCAATAATTTGCATGTTGTTTAACATTAGACACGAAGTTCTTTTGCTTTGGCCTTCTCTAGTTTCAATTGGCGGGCTTGGGATTTACTTCCCATGATGCCACCTCCCCAGTGACGTCGGATCTCATCAAATCGTTCATTGTAATTGTTTCGAACAGAATCGCACAATTTTTCAAACGAGTGGCGATCTTCAGGTTTGACAGATGTAATGGCAACAGCGGAAGCCTTCTTCATGTGCACCAGTTTACCCAATCTACATTTAAATAAAAAGAATAATTAATTACAAATACAGCACAATAATCGCAAAAAAGTTTACTTAGCAAAGAAATATATTATAAAGTATGGATGCAGAAGTTTTGTATCTCAGATGCCAAGGATTTCCTGAGTTGCACAACAAGAGGGTGTTCTCACATTGCCATAGAACTCAAGGTATCAGCATAGCAGTTCTCATAACAGTACTCAAAAAAGTTTATAACACGATAACATAAACAGCTTTATCTACAAGTATTCCTCTTAACAATTCAGGAATAGGTGTTTTAACCAGCTAAATTTGTAGTCAAATGGTTAACATTAGGTTAAAAAGTCATTTTCTGCAGAACATACGGTGACATAACATGTCCTTTTAGAGTATTTTGATCAGTCCCCTTGGAGGTCAACATGCTGAAAAATACACAACTGCACAGCGTACCTTATAGTTATCTGAAAAACACATCCATTGAAATAGCTATAAGAACATGTCTACCATGAAACTGCTCAACTCTGTAATTTGCATGGTGAAAAGGCACTTCTAAACTATATTAGGATAAATATTGATTTGGGGGAAATAGTCCCCAATTCTAAATTGTGTTTTGCGTATCCTTTGTTGACCAGCAGTTAATTTTTGTATGGTAACCGTCTGAATTATGAATATAAAATGCAGAATATAACCAGATCATATCACCAACATGTGGAAATACCTTTATAGCAGCTTGATAAAGAAAGCAGGTACAACGTAAGTGTGACGATGCTACTTACAAACTTAACATGCAAAATGAAATAATTTCCCCAGTTTTCAAGTTAATAAACCAAGGTATACCCAATTGGGAATGAGCTATAAGGCCAAAATTGTGAGTACTTGACCAGTAGACACTCATATGAGCAGCAATACTCTTAAAACGTAACTCACCTTGCCTTTCCTTTTACAATGCAGTATAAGACACCCATTTTCCTGCATAACGTTGGGAGCCAGACAACAACCTGAACAAATAAGATCATTTATAAAACATGTATCTTGAAAAACAAATTTTTTCCTCTATACTTTTGTTTATTCACCATTCACAAAACACATTGAAATTATGGCAAGAACCCCTCCTACTTAAAGCAGTTGGTCCGAAAAACTTAAATGAAAATATGACGGGACTTCTTGCAGACAAGCATGGTAAGACGTCAACAAATAACACAGGCTACTTGAAGGCATATGCACCAATAAAGACACCAATTAACATGAGAGGGTAATAATGGTCAACTGACAGAGTCTTTGGACTTCTTGTCTTTACTTATTGAGCACCATAAGGCAGACATCAAATTTTTAGTCATGAGGTCTTGGCCTTGAGCTTCAGAGGTCATAGTTACATATTTTGATCTATTTTTTTGTGATTTAACAGGTGTTTGAAATTGCGGTTATTGTACCAATTTATGATATAGTCCAACATCATAACGACACAAACTATTTATAACATTTATACATTTACATACAAGGCAAAAATATGAAGTCTCAATGTCTATTAATAGCTCTTTCAAAATGTACAAACACGTATGCAACTGACAAAGCAGGTCAAGGGCAATATTGTCAGACACATAATAACCAAGGTGATCAAGCAAATACAAATCACTGACTTCTAGCACTAAACAATATCTTTGGCCAAACTTTGTACTGGTAAATTCCCATTAGTCATTCACTGAACCTTATTGACAGAATGGAACAATGTTAGGTGTTTCTTAAGAATGCAGGGTTGTGGCCCACTGGACCACTTCTTAGTACAGGTATTATGATTAATAAACGAAAAGACTTGTGTCTGGTAAGACAATACATGTATCGGGTATATATATATATATTTACCCAATACATGTATTATCTTACAAGTTATTTTTACAAGGTGATATATATATATATATATCACC
>JANTCA010003558.1:0-10700 GCA_024741275.1 Chironex yamaguchii | reverse complement strand
CTAGATGTAGGGGTCATGCACTTAAGGTGCGGCCCACATGGAAATACCAAGGTATAGATGCTTAAGTATTTAATAAGCTGTCTCTTCCTGTATGGATCATTGGGAGGAAGTTGTTTCAGTTCAAACATGGGAAAATGCACGCCTACAAGTGTTAGATCACGTATTTGTGTGCAACATAGTCTTGAACGCATCCCATTGTTCGATCCCCATTGTTGTTGGATGTAATCGTTGCATTTGGACACAGTAGGGGGCAAAACTAACAAAATCAACAACTTCCCCAATTTGGAAGACTTGAATACCTTCAAATGTTGATCCCCACTGCTGTAAGAAGTAATCTATGAGTTTGCTTACAGCAAGTGGGCAACACAGGGACACTAACAACTTTTGTAATTTCCAGTGGTCTTGATTACATTACACTTATGATTCCCACAGAGGTGAGAAGTAAGCTTTTAGCTTTCTCGCAGCAGTGGTGTACCCTCGAAGTATTATACGGAAAAGGTGGAATTCGATTCCTAGCTCAAGAAAACTGTTAGTTTTCAGCCCACTAATAATAGCTAACCTAGAAAACAACTAACAAATAACAAATTGAAAAAAAAATCATGGAGGAGGAGGCTATAGAATTTTTACCGCCAAACTGCTAAGTGGGCGTGGGAGGACACAGATGGACGACTTTTCACCCATCATACGATTTCCACGCCTACGTCGGCTGGCGGAGACCCAGGAAGAAGGAGCATATTAAAACTTTGCTACATTTCAACAAAGCCTTCAATTTGCAAAATGACTGGTGTTTATCCATTCTTCTTACGCTTAACAGGTATTAACTGGAGACAGTGTGTGTTTATGACCATGCGTACAAAAAGTCATAACACATTACCCCGGCAACTGACATTAGTTTTCGATTGGTAATGTTTATCAGCATTAGATAGTAGATAACAAATAACAGGAACAAAATAACTGAACGCAGGTAGGTGACGAAGATGACATGAAACAAGGCAAGAATAGGACTGCATTCTAGATACGAGGGGAGCTGCAGCCCAAGAACCATCGCACCAAGGACCCAAGAGATGATTTCCAACTCGGTATACCCTTAACCCTCTGCCTCATAGATCTGTCGTATCAGGGTGACATTGGAGAGCTTGCCACGCTGGTCTGTCTGGCCTATTTGCCTTTGAAATAAATGGGTTTGTGGGATTGCAATAGTGGGAATAGTTTGAGAAGGGTCAGAAAGTGGGGAAGCAGGAAGAAAAGTAGAAGAAGTAGAGGGAGAAGTGACGAGGCTTGTGAGATATCCGTCTGCCATTGTGAGCCATTCTCTGTGTGAAAATTCATCAGTTTCATCCTCTCAAAATCGTCGAATGCATCATTGAACCTTGAAAATGGATTGATCTACCCACTCACTTCGCTTAATACTCAACCCATTTGCCAATTCACATGCCTGATCGATTTGTAGCTCTACAAGGCGTTTGTCAACCTTTTCCACCAGAACACTGATATTTGCAATGTTGACAAGGTCTAGACCAGATCTAGATCACAGGGAGCTGATGTATCGGTAAATCGCGATCATGTTCAAAATCCCACTAGAAGCCAACGTCGGGGTTAATTGAAATGCAGGAACGCAGACAAGGAAGGATAGAGCAATAAATACATGGTAAGTACTCTATTTATACTTAGTAGATTATTGTAAGTAGAAGTAGATTGTTGTAATTTTAAAACATCAATGGGACGAAGAAGAAGAGCTCTAAATCGCTCCTTTGACAAATCCTCTGAAAACCTTCATGGAATGGAGTATGGTGGAGATTTGCTCCAATTTGTCTACCAGCTGAGAAAATTGGTAAAGAGATTTCAAAAATCTACTGCTGCCATCGATGATATTATCTGCCAACGTCTCTTGGAGCCTATGGAACTTAGCCACCGACCACAGTTTTCCAATGACAATTTATCCACCATACACAATGTGTAGGATGGTGGAGGTGTCAATAAAACTAATTCTATCATCAGTGTCTGCCGCAAGACAGCCTGATTGAGCATTGTTCCTGTCCTGCTGGAAAATAACATATTAGTGGACTTCATTGTCGATACAGGGTTAAATTTAAATGTTATTGCTGCCAAATTTGTAAACGATCAGAATTTGTGACATTTGTTACGTCCTTTTTCCAAATACTGCTATCTTGCTAATCTTAAACAATACAGTTATTCTTATATGCTGACGTTGCCGATGTAGACAGCTAAAGTTTGCAACAATTTACAATTTCTTTGCAAAGACGTAGAGAGCAATTAATGCTACTAGCCAAGCTGGTGTTTTCTTTCACAAGTAAAGAAATCTACCCACAAAACTACACAAAAAGGAACTACAAATGCAGAATGTATTTCTCATAGAAACCAGATATGTATCGGACTTGCTTCATTCGAAGCTTAGAAGTTGGCAAGATCACCACATATGCAAAAACCTCTGGAGCTTCGTCAAAAACATCATTGAAAAGGCTTCCTCAGTTCTGCCATCCTTCTCGTGCAAACACTGCACTCGTTTCTTCCTCAATATGACTTCTACAGTCATGTCTTACAAAAATTTTGTTATTCCAAACCGGATTCCTTCATTCAACCAGCCTTCGTTTTTATTTGATCAATCTGCCAACAAGATGGAAAAAGTTCGGGTGCAGTTAGTGTATAAGAGTGCATGAGACAGATGATGTACTGCACCTGAAAACAATAATACGGGCCACAGCCAGTACATAATTAATGGACAATATATATCATGCCAAACACATTTATTTCGTATTTTGTCCATTGATTAGTTGTATTGCTTTCTTTTCTCTTCAACATGTTCCTTTTTTACTTTTCTTTCCTCAATTTGTCTATAATTTGTCAAAACGAATTTTCCTTGCAGACGCACATTGCACATCTGCACATGCACATTTAAGAAAGTTCATGCACACAAATTGAAACTTATAACTACTTAGCAATTGATTGGTAAGTATAATCTATTGGTTATGATACTATCAATATCCCCATGACAAAGTTGCTATTGTTCCTTGATCATATTTTGGATCAAACACTTATCGTAAACAAGTCCAAAATCCTGTTCCTGGTATTTGTTCACCAATTGTTTTCAGTTAGTAAATGTAGGTTCTAGCACACAGCGCATAAAATGCACATACACATCTGCATATAGCACATCACATATTTTGGACACGCACATTTAAGATTCTGCGCATAAAACACATCAGCTAGTCATTACACAAACAATGTTTTCATTTCGTTCTCCATTGTAGTGACAGTAAACATGAGATCTTATCTTTTAAAATAATTCATTTATCATCTTCTGAAGAAAGGGTTACCTTGTTGAGTTGCTCTGTAAATAGCTCATGCATATGAATGCATATGACATTCATTTTTCTTAATTGAGGCTTTCGATTGAAGAGGTCTTTATGATCTTTGAAACGTTGACAACACTTTATTTTACAAGTGAACACCCTAATCATAACAATGGTTATATAAGGAAATAAACGTAAAATCAATGATGAATACGGTCTTTTAGTACTGCTATCCCTAGAATCTCTACTTCAATATCCTCACAGAAACGGACGGTCTTACTTTATCATGTGCTTGCAGTAAACTAACCCTTGAAAGTATTTGAAGTGGGGATTTTTACAGCAATGTCCACATTTGACCAGACAAGACTACAATTGAGTGGCTTCAACCAGTCACGTATATGAGTTTAAGTAGTGAGTCATTCATTTGAAAGGTAAAGGGAGAATGGATATATGCAAGCCCAAGCTACAATCGAAACCGTGTGTGGTTAGCTACAAGGGTTAAGTCTTGAAGACATCACTCCGTGGATGGAGTTATGTGAAGTGATGACGAAGCACAAGGATATTGTATTAGAACTCCTACATATCGGCAATGTTGAAGGCACGTTAAAATGTTTAGTGGATTGGTCTGAAAACCTTAGCAATGCCTCACGTAAAGAATTTATATTCAAGGAAGAAAAGTGTAGTCAACCCAAACGACGTGGTAAATGAAATGCTAAGTCATTAAAAGTCTATGGTTAAGCCTGATGGCAACAGAGTTCGAGTGTTGGATGACCTGACAATGTGGGATCTTAATGATTTTGCAGCTTCGATAAGACAAACAGAACAGAAGTTCAAAACAACGCAAAGGGAGGCAGTACAAAAGTCATTTGTGCAGGGGATGATGTTAAGTAAAGCACATGACAAATTCAAAAAGGAGAAGACGACGAAAAGGATCATTTGATGACTGGGTAAATAAAAATTGTGATGTGAAGCAGACTAGAGCTCGCCAGTTTCATAAGTTTTATAGGGAGTTTAATGACTATACAAAGATACTTTTGTGTGAACTGTCTGTTAATTGGTTTGTAACGAATGGCGGTGTGGTGGATAGAAATTTTATGGAAAATCCAGAGATAGCAGAACTATGGAAGCATTCTACAGATTGTCAGTGTGAAAAGTGTCTTACATAATTTCATTCCCAGTTGACTTAAGTTGTGTAGTGCATTGTTAGACCTGCGATCAACACACTTGTGTCGTTTTTACAAGGATGACATAATGCTATTCTAGGAACTATCTCCGATCAATATACTTGTATCCTTTTTACTAGGATGACGCATTGCTATTCTAGAACTATCTCTGGTCAACAAACTTGTGTCGTTTTTACTAGGATGATGTAATGCTATTCAACAATTATCTCTGTTCAACACAATTGTGTCGTTTTTACAAGGATGACTTAATGCTATTCTAGGAACTATCACCGATCAACAGACTTGTGTCGTTCTTACTAGGATGACGTAATGCTATTCTAGGAACTATCTCCGATCAACACACATGTGTCGTTTTTACTAGGATGACATAATATTATTCTAGGAACTACCTCCAATCAACACACTTGTGTCGTTTCTACTAGAATAACATAATGCTATTCTAGGAACTATCACCGATCAACACACATGTGTCCTTCTTACTAGGATGATGTAATGCAATTCTAGTAGGAATCTCCGATCAACACACTTGTGTCATTTTTACTAGGATGACGTAATGCTATTCTAAAAACTATCTCCGATCAACACACTTGTGTCATTTTCACCAGGATGACGTAATGCTATTCTAGGAACTATCTCCGATCGACATACTTGTGTGGTTTTTACTAGGATGACATAACGCTATTCTAGGAACTATCTCCGATCAACACACATGTGTCGTTTTTACTAGGATGACATAATATTATTCTAGGAACTACCTCCAATCAACACACTTGTGTCGTTTCTACTAGAATAACATAATGCTATTCTAGGAACTATCACCGATCAACACACATGTGTCCTTCTTACTAGGATGATGTAATGCAATTCTAGTAGGAATCTCCGATCAACACACTTGTGTCATTTTTACTAGGATGACGTAATGCTATTCTAAAAACTATCTCCGATCAACACACTTGTGTCATTTTCACCAGGATGACGTAATGCTATTCTAGGAACTATCTCCGATCGACATACTTGTGTGGTTTTTACTAGGATGACATAACGCTATTCTAGTAGCTATCTCCAATCAACACACTTGTGTCGTTTTAACAAGGATGACGAATGCTATTCTAGGAATTCTCTCTGATTAACACACATGTGTCCTTCTTACTAGGATGATGTAATGCTATTCTAGTAAGTATCTCCGATCAACACACTTGTGTCATTTTTACGAGGATTATGTAATGCTATTCAAGAACTATCTCCGATCAACACACATGTGTCATTTTTACTAGGATGACATAATGCCATTCTAGGAACTATCTCTGATTAACACACATGTGTTCTTACTAGGATGATGTAATGCTATTGTAGGAATAAACTAGGAATTTACATAAATGTAAATAATCTAGATAATTTATGTCCTTGTATTATGAAGGTGTAACAATAAAAGAAAAGAAACGTATCCCATCATTTTATCGTCTAGATTTGCAATGAGAGTTAATGTTTTCAAAGTTAGAACTACTTTTACAAACGCGACTGCTTTGAGAGGTCTTACTTTTGAAACAATGAAGACAGTTTATTTGGCCGAGCAAGCTCATCAGACTCTTTGTTGAATTACTCTTAATCTGTCTTTGCTCGCAACAAGTCAGTTGTAGACATTGTAAACATTTTTCCATGATAATTCAGCGGATCGCAAAACTTTCCAAATGAACGGATCTGACAGGGATTCTTGAGTATCAGGAGTATAGTTTACTGTTTGGGGTTTATTAGGGTTAGGGATTAGAAAGGTGTAAATTTCATCTCCACCAGTTTTCAGTTTAGCATCCAGCTGTGAAAGATAAGTAAAAATTTCAGGGACTAACATGGTGATAAAACGATTTTCTTTCCCAATATTCACTTGACGAGTGTCAAGTCTTGATAGGTGTCAATGCCATGATGGAGATGATGAAAACTGTCAGTCGCTTGGTTGTGTTTAGCTCCCCTTAAAACTTTGAGTGATTTGTAAGGACTTGCTAGACTGAAGCTAAAGATAGATACAAAAATTAGATACGCATTTGCATTCTTTAAAAAGTCAAGAAATGTAACAACCAAACTACTCCAAAAGGTACTACAAATGCAGAATGTATTTCTCATAGAAATCAGATATGTATCGCACTTGCTTCATTCGAAGCTTAGTAGTTGGCAAGATCACCACATATCCAAAAACCTCTGCAGCTTCTTCAAAAACATCATTGAAAAGGCTTCCTCAGTTCTGCCATCCCTCTCATGCAAACACTGCACTCGTTTCTTCCTCAATATGACCTCCACAGTCATGTCTTACAAAATTTGCTATTCCACACGGGATTCCTTCATTCAACCAGCTTTCGTTTTCATTTGATCAATCTGCCCCTACTTATAACAAAGTCACTCAGGTTATCCTCAGAATGAAGTATTCAGGGTCACTCTGTCCTTTGGATAAGATATCAATTGTTTGTTTTAAAAGGTTCCCATGTCTCAGAACATTTCTAACAGAGATTATTCATATGGTTTGGGAATCTGGCCGTGTCCCTTCTGAATGGACTGCTTGCACTGTTCTAGTGCACAAAAAGACGGCAGTGAGGATGCAGTAAATTTCAGGCCTATCACACAGGAACCTCTCACGGTCTTCACTTCTTTTTTTCGTGATTCAATCTTTTCCTTCCTCAAGTTAACTTGTTAAATTGAAGCAGAAACCAGAAAATGTCTCACTCCAAAGACACCAGGTGTACTGGAGAACAATTCTACGATGGCATATATAATTGATTTGGCCCAAAACAAAACAATGTTCATTTGTAATTACCCTACTACACCTGAAAAACGCTTTTGGAGAAGTACATCACAACCTTGACAGAGAGGTTCGCAACCATCATCATGTACCTTGTTTAATACAACGTTTAATTTCTAGTCTCTACGATAATTTTCAGACATCTGTCACAACCGATCAAATTGTCTCCCATGCTATGCCTTATGGTCTAGAAAAATGCTTGAGACCACTATTAGAGAGAAATCCAACTAAAAGGTTTCCATTACTACACTAGTTCCTGCTCTTCAAAAAACCTAATGCAGGGCCAGAGAAAGATCATTGGAGGAAAGTAGAAAAAACTATAAAAAAAAGTTCTCTCAACCTGTGAAATTAGTAAGGAATCATTTGATAGAGATGCAAAACGCATCTGACAGAAGTGGGAACAAAGCATCTCCTACTTAAGGCAGCAAAAAGAATTTCAAAACGCGTTAAGAACCATGAAGCCCCAACGACAAACCATAATACACGAGAATGCAACAAGACAGTAAATGTTCGAGTGCAGTTAGTGTACAAGCGTGCATGGAGACAGACCATGTACTGCACCTGAAAACAATAATAATGGAAGACGGAAGACCACGTCCCGTTAGCCAAACTTAGAAAGAGAAGCAATACGGCTGTGTGGGTAAGCGTCATAAACGGGTGCCATGGTGCCCTTGCACACACACCTGACATCGTTTTTGATGAATTTATGAAACATTTCGGCACAATTGTGGTCCCCGCCTGGAAATGTACGTACCAGAACACTGAAATACTAAATGGTAAGAGATCACTCCTAATGGAGCTCATGCACCCGATACCACGATTTGTAGATTTCCCCATAGGCGAGACAACCACGCCAATCAAAATTTTTTACCGTTGGCAACCTTACGTCTGCAAGACATGTGGGACCACACATACAGAAAAATGTCCTGAGGTTGAGAAAAGAAGGCTAGAATATGAAGAGCGTCAATCAAGAGTCAATACACTAACAATGTTAGACAGCACCCTTCGCCTGGCAAACCAAATGGCTACAAAGAGTGACATCATATGTTTTCTGGGGGCCAGGCTAGGCCATATAGCTAACAGCCCAATCTATAATGATCAACTTGAAGAGTATAGCGATATCATAATAAATGCAGGCACTAATAATATAAGGGAAGAGAACTCAGTGTACGAGTTCTTGATGCAGTATGACAGAGAACTCGAAAAGCTAACCAAGGCCTTAGATGAGTGGACTAAGAGACCCCAGGAAAAAAGTCCACAACGTCGAACCAATGACAAAGAAATCTGATTCAGCGATTGAAAAAGCAAACACCAGCACCTAAACAATCGCTAACCTTAGCAAATCAAACAAAAATTATAAGCTTATCGAAACTAAAGGAATCTCAGTAAACCATCTAGAAAACGATAAAATTCATCCCAATAGAGAAGGAACTGAGAAACAACTTTCCATTTTAAATAACAAATTTAACAAAAATATCATGATCATAGGACGATGTTTGAGCACTGACAAATCTTATAGTAAAGTGCCAAAGGAGTACAAAATAGGCTGCCTAAAATGTACTAATAGACATTATGGCTTAGTTTGCCCTCTGGACAGCGAAGAGTTCCCATACCTTGGGAGCTCTGCAGGAAGAACAAATTCTGATTATATAACACCTCCATCTCGCCCCTCAAAGGAGGCCAGGTGCAGGGATGCTAATTATGCAGTGTAAAGTAGAATTGCAGCATTCAGATATCCAGCACTCATAATTATTACATGGCAAATTTCTTAAATTGTTTGCTTTGGAATCCTAATGGAAACCAAAACACAAGCATTGGCAACCAAAAAAGGCACCCACCTTGAATGTACAATCAACACTTACCACCCCGATATCATATGTCTAGTTGAAACCCATACACCGAATTTAGAGCTTCCCATCAACCATCTATCATCTTACCAACTTTTCCTAACACCCAGCACACCTCACGATAGGTATGCAGGTAAAATATTTATGATTTCCAATAAATATGATATTGTAAGTCAACAAGAAATCGTCACTGGCAGACTTCTAAACGTTTGTATCAAGGATCGTAGTAGCAATAAAATGACCCAGATTTATGGATTTTATGGACATCATGTATCCAAGGGATTAGAAGGTCTCTGGCTAGGCAATTGGACTAGGCGAGTAGATAACCCCCTAGGATTAAAATGGAGCAAGACTTTGAAAGTACTCGGTCTGACCATAGGAAACAATGACACAACCATAGAGAACATTCTAGAGCATATCTCAAAAATAGAAAACCGAATACAATTCTGGTCACAAAGCGACCTACCCCTCGAGCCTAGAGTTAAAGTAACCAATGTCTACCTACTTTCAAGACTCTGGTATAGAAAAGAAATTTTCGACCCTCCTAAATCCATTATTAACGAACTCAAAAGAATAATTCTCAATTTCATATGGAACGGAAAATGACATGAAGTTGATAGTAATCAACTACAGGCCAGTTTCTCGCAAGGTGGTTTACAACTAGTAAACATCGCAAACAAAGTAAAAGTTCAAAGAATAAATTTCGCACGTGAAACCCTCGAAACACCGATGACTATTTTGAAAAGGACAATAATAGATGAAGTAATGGTTACTGTAGACGGCTACAAGGGAATTAACATCCTTTTCGCCAACCCAGATACTTTCACCCTTACAATAAAATGCAAACCTACACAAGCGTTTTTTCGGAACATTTTGAAAATTTTCAACAACACAATTATTCTAAGGCAATTACAATTAATCAACAAAAAGTCACACCTATTCCACAATTCCCATCTCAAAAACCATGAAGCAATAAGCCATCTCTTACAAACCCACAAAAAGCTTTTACTAAAACACGACATTTTGCTCATTAAAGATCTGGTTTTCTCAAGACCAAATCCCCACAACAAATTCCTCCAGCGTCTTTTTCAAAAGCTCAATGGGCTGCTACAGCAAGCCTTTCCAAGCCTAAAGTCACAAGCCCACCAGGCCACAGAGGAAAATTGTCAAATGTTCATAGGTAATGACCCACTTGACCCACAATGACATCGGCTTAAATATATAGCCAAATAATGCTCAAAGAGTTTCCTGCCGAAAAATACAAAGCAAGATGGGAGGCACTTCTACAACTCCCCTCCGACCTAATTGGGAAAAACATCTGGGAAGCCCTAGCCACCTAACCATCCCCCAATCTATACGATCTGACATCTGGAAACAAATACGCGGAAATTATACTAACAACTTTTTCTTACACAAAATCGACCCATCCCAATCTCTAATTTGTAATCTATGTAAACAACCAGAAAAGAATCAGGTTCACGTCGTCCTCGATTGCAATATAACCAAATAAGCTTTCCTCCATTTCGAACCTTTTCTAACTGCCATTACAAACCAAGATTTGTATACCCATGAG
>JANTCA010003557.1:0-10701 GCA_024741275.1 Chironex yamaguchii | reverse complement strand
AAGGTTTGGTGAAGGACATTCAAAGTCCTTGGTATTACGAGACGAAACCCATCGGTGGGTAAGGGGAAATTCATTAACTTTTTATGTTCTTATATATATATATAAGACAGATGACAAATGAAAAGGCCAAGGACTTACCATTAGGTAGCTAGCGGGTCCGCCTGCCCTTTCTCAAATGTCGTATGGTCAAGGACCAATGGTGCTTTAATATTATTATATTAAAGCACCATTATAAGCACGATATTTGATCATCATCATAAAAATAATCCTTTATACTTTTGCTTTACCTTGAGGGGAGACATCGGAAGCAGACACCAGCAAAGAAGGTCATGTAATGATAAGTTACCAATGGGATGTACAATCATTAGTTAAAGAGATAAAGGAATTTCTAATTAACAATGGATTTCAAGTTTGGATGGACATTGACCAAATTGGTGGCTCCACGTTACAAGCAATGGCTGCTGCTGTTGAGAACGCAAACGTGGTACTTATTTGTTTCTCCAGCAAATACAAAGAGAGTCCCAACTGTCGATCAGGTGAACTATTTACATTAGTTTACATGTTCGATCAAAATCAGTTTTTCCAATGTTTTCTTTGATCCAAGTCAGTTTTATTTTAATGTTCTACTTGATCCAAGTCAGTTTCGTTTTAACGATGTATTTGATCCAAGTTAGTTTTTATTGGTATATTTCATTCCATTTCTTGTTTGAATGATGTATTTGATCGTACTAAGTTTTCTTTCAATTGTGTATTTGATCCAGGTCAGTTTGCTTTCATTGATGTATTCGATTAAAATTTCTTTGATGAGCCAACAAAATGCTTAAAATATTCTGACCCCAATATTCTAACTCCAATATATTAAACCAGTTCATAAGCTTTTTGTATTGCAGATGATTGTTGTCCATGTGATTATGACATTGAAACTGTTAATTAATTTGTTCCTTGGCAGTACCGTTACTTTGTATTTGATCTTAGTAATCTGGGCAAATTATTGTTGTGTTTTAGTTTCTTGTCTATCTATATCTATGTTGCTTTTTAGAGGCGGAGTATGCTTTTCAACTTCGGAAAGAGATCATTCCCCTTCGAGTTGAAAGGAGATATCAACCAGATGGATGGCTGGGATTAGTCATTGGTGCGAAATTTTACATCGATTATGGTGAACTGAGAAAAGAGCAATGTAACAGATCTTTAATGAAGGAGTTAACTAGAGCAGGAACAGTCAGTCAAGATACGTTCAAGGAGATAACCCTGGCCCCAATAGAAAGTATGATACCTAAAGTGTTTTCTGAAAAATATTCTATTCAGGGATTTAGATGAACTATAGCAGTATTGTGTCAAAATTATTTTTCACTATGCCTGCAAAACAGACTCAGGATTTTTGTATCTGAAGAACAATAAAGTAGCTTGGTCATGTGAGGTGGATTTGATTGACCTTTTCCACCCAATTAAAACATGTGCAATTCTTATCTAACCCGGTGTAATCCAAATCTTGTCAACACATTACTATAAAGTAACCAGATTATCCTTTCAATTTTCCAGCAGATCTAGTTACATTTCCATTCACCACATATTTTGCTCCCCTCCTTCAGTTGCTACCCAGGTCCATTTGAATGAATCCAATCTAAATCTCTTCTTATTGAATCCAATCCACAACCAAATCTATTTCAGACCTATAAATTCCAATTAATTACAAGTTATCCTTTCCTTTTCTCTCTGTATTTCTTAATCAATGCTATCCATTATTTCACCCACGTTACCACGCCTACACAACACAGGAACTAATTAATATCGATGTCTTAGCATGCAAACGTAGCAACAAGATGCGGGTCTTTTACCTTTGGCCAAACCCAGTTTTCACTTCGTTACGTGTGCTATATTTTTATACATGTTAATCGTGTTTTTGTATCCAAATTTTTAAATTGTGCATGGTATTTTTTAAGTCTGACGGAATCCCGTTTTCACTGCTAACAGTTAATTTTCTTTAGCCTTGCTTATTGGTGGTTTTACACAGCTAGTTAGGAACCCAAAACACAAACCGATTATGATAGTTTTTGCTTTATAGTTGCTTGCTTCTTCTAATTTCCTTTTTAACTCGATCAGAGCTGCATTTTCTTCCACTCATGGAACTATCATCTTATTTTACTCAGCAACCAAATCAAAGATATTAAAACGTTGTATGTACCCAAAACGGTACTTTTCGATACTTTTCGATACGTTATCTCCCCAGGCTAATCCTAATCCAATACTGAAGTGGATTGATTGAAAAATACGTAACTTCGCAATTAGCTTCCATTGTGTAGCAGATAATATGTTCTCGAAAACTCATTAAGAATGTCCGGATAAGATTGAGCAAGAAATCCTTGTCCTTCAATTTTTTCACTCTTACATCTAGCTTTGCCTGTTGTGTGTCTGAGAAGTCAGCAATTACCTTGATATCTTTGGTATAGTGAATGTTTAAAGCATAGAATGGTTGTGTAGCAGGTCTCCCCTACCTCTGTTTTCAATATTTTCTTTGTAAGATTATTCCACTGCATTAGAGTGTAAAGATAAAATGACTAGTTGCATTTTTGATGTACGCTATGTTAATTACGATCCTAAGACGAAATTTCAATTTCATTGTAGCAATAAGAACCCAGCAGATATCCTAGATTATGCCCTTTCTGTTAATATATAGCTGACACATTAACATCAGTAGCATTCCACCACTACCCTTCTCCAAGACAGATGATGTGTGTAGATTTCTGTCAAATTCACAGCACGGAATGGCTTTTTCATCACAAATAAGAAGGCTGAGTTGTTATCCTGATTCTATTTACTTTTTCTTTCTCATCCAAATGAAATAGAGGATCGACATCTATCTATTAGTACTTATATCTTCAAAGTTAAAATATCCGATGCATAATGCCATAAAATACATTAACTGCAATAGAGTGCAATATCTTGTTGGATGCAAGGCATTATTGTATGTAACAAACGTAGTATAGCTCTAATCATCGTAGGAAGAGTATTTTTTTCCCTCTAAAATGTATACAATGTCTCTGAATGTCGCAACCCCAACCCCCCCCCCTCCGGGCATCATTCCCTGTTTGGAAACCAATTTAATAGCTGATAACTTCTCACATTTCCGCCTTCTTGGCAACATTACAGGTTCCCCTGGGACTATACCTGAAACACCTAAACAAACGAACAAAGGAGTGGAAGTATCGAAATGGACAAATGAGGAGGTGAAGATGTGGCTACATTCGAATGCCTTGGATACGTAAGTTCAATGTTGACCCTTACGTTTTGGACATATAGCCCAAGCCCTAAAATTAGCCACTTTCAGGTTCTAGTTCAAATAGCTGTTATTCAGAGGTGGCCGCTAGTCACAGGCTTACTCTAAAATTTCACTCAATCTCATTTTACGTGCTTATTTTTGAATACATTTGAATACAAAAATTGTCCGTGAAATTATCGGTTGTGGACTGGCAGCAGTAAAGTTACAAATTAATAAGGTTTCGGTGAGGGAAAAGGTTAATGTGCAGAATAAATAACAAATTTCCTATTCCCATTTTTAAATGATGATGCCAGATACCTAGGGCTTTTCTGGTTCAGTTTCTTCTGTTTTATGCTGTCTTCTTTACACGCCTCAACGTTGGCTTTCTCTTTCCTTCGATTTGCAAGCTTATGCCGTTTATGCTGAGGACATCTCCGTTAACGTCAGAAATTAAGGGCACTTCCATGTCAACGACAAATTTTTGGTGTCATTTGGATTGAGTCCTCTTTTCAGAAGCGTACTTAGGTTTGATGAAACGTTTTGCAACTTTAAAGACTGTATTTCGGCTGTTTCACGAAAAAATATTTATCTTATTTTTTTCCGCTCACAGAGAGAAATTTGTTGTTTTTTCCATTTGTGACTGAGCTTGGTGACCGATAAACGTTATTGAGAACTGGCTGTTTTGGGAACTTTACTACCTAGGCAATAATATCAGAGAACGTTTGGAACTGAAGATTGTTGGCCGTAATCGGGAAGTGGCACCTATTCGGGGGTGGCTGATATTCGGGTGTGGTTGCTATTCAGGGTGGCTGCTATTCGGGGGTGGCAGCTATTCGGGGTGGCTGTTATTCGGGGGTGACTGCTATTCGAGGGTGGCTGCTATTCCGGGTGGCTGTTATGAGAGGTTCGACTGTATTTCGATGGCAATGTGTAGGCAACGCCCTGCAAATTTTTAGCTCGTACCTGAAAGCAATATGCCACAGGCCAAGCCATACGCGAGAAGTTAAGTACGAAAAAAGCTGTTCAAAAGACGTTAATTGACTGAACTAACCAGATATCACAAGGTACCGTGAATATCACGAGTACCAGTTTTGCTTACGTAGTTGGTTACTTGAGTTTAATCATTCGTATTTATGAACTGCGAATTAGTTATCATATATTATCATATATTATAATCATAGATGCTACCCATGTCAATAGAGTGAGTCTTTAATATAATGTGGTTATCCATTATTATGAGAATGCAGCTCTGTATACATAACTGGACATCTTGATTCCTCCGGACTTTATGTTTCAGCCTTTCTGTGACTAAACCCTCTAACCAATTTGTGCCAGTTTTATGGCGTTCTTGTGATCATCTTACGGATTTTTGCTGTGAAGTTCAAATCGCGATCCCTTCTGTATATACAATCATGTTTTCGTCTGTGTCGCTCACCATGGCCTGTCGTAGAATAATCGCGCCTTCTCGTTTCTTGTTTTCCTGAGCTTCCTGTGCATTACTCATCACTTTGCCCCACTCGATATTATCCACAGGTAAGTGACGTCATGTGACATTGAGCAAATGTGGTCCTGGAATTGAGTTTTTAGACAGCTTATGATCGATTTTTGAACTTGTTGGTCTGAATGTGTGTTTCTCAACCTTAATTTTCTACTTCTTCACAGGCAAATTAAGCATAATATTACAATGGAACTTACTGGACGCCATTTGGTTCTGCTGCATCAATTGCGCTTTGAGGTAAACCTTTTTCCTGTTTGTTATCCCTCTTTAAAAATCGTATTGCCTGCACAGCTTAAAAGAATCTTGTGTTTTCATTATCTCCACATCTGCCTAGTACTACCTGTATTTATTGTAAATAAACTCGCATTAGGGAGATAGGGTATTTCGTAGAAAATTACATGTAATAGCTCAAATCGGTTGCTTTGCTGGAAGTAGTGAATGAATTGATATATTGGCTCAGAATAGCTGACAAGCTTGTACACGAAAGTTAAAACTGTATCATTTGAAGGCCTCTGAAGACAGGAAGTGCTTGAGGATGCAGACTGTTCTCTTCAGAGATAGAATAAAACCTTTTTCACTAACTTTTCTGTGTTCTTACTTTCTTGTCGTTGCTGGAACTTTGTTCAAGACAGTCAGTAAACATTTCTTGGTATTTAACCTGCCAGTTACTCCTATGTAGGATGATCAGGGTTTCTGATCAATAATAGCTGCCGTAGAGGGACATACGTTGATAGTTGGAGGGATTTACAGTGTGAATTTCTACCTCTTCTAATGCCTCTGTCTCTTTCTTCTGCATAAAACATTGTCAAGTACGTCGTCAGTTTTATATGTTGTTTATTTGCCAATGGCCATATTGGGCAGCTGTCTCAATTACATTCTTCGTCTCCTTTGTTCAAAGATTTGTTTTCATCTGCCTTGCAGCTAATGGTTGACATCTTATACTTCGATCATTTTTATTACTTTATGGTTTCCTTAACGTGACTATTTTATATCTCTTCAACATCGTGTACCAAAACATAGGGTTACTAGAAGCATTCTGAGAGCGCAAATCTCCGCTTAGCCAGTATTATTATTCAATTTGCAGGGGTTTTCCCAACGATTTCCTAGTCTGTTGCTCAGTGGGCCCTTGAGTTTGCTTGCGTAAAGAATTGATTTCATTTCACAACTTCACATCTCAAAATGCTTTTTTAGGTGGTATTTTCCTTGTTAATCCCTAAGCGATATAGTTATGGATATAGAGGCTATATTAAAAACATTTAAAACAACATCCAGTTATATGTAAAGCTTGCGTCATCAAAAAGGAAAAAACAAGCAACGTTGATCTTAATCTTTTAATGCCTCAATGCGTTATGAGCTCATTGCTTCTATTGCCCTTCTTCCGATATACTGTCTACTCCTAAAAATGTTTGGCATCTTTTTCTGTTTAAATTTGGTCTTCCAATGCCAAGACGTTAGTTGGTTGCATTTCTGATGTTCCTGCTAGGAGTTTCATCTTTCTTCTGTTGAAAAAATCATAACGTGCCACCCCAAAATGAGTGCAGCAACGAAAAAAACCAGCAGCAAGCCCCAGATCGCTTTTGGTAAAATATTGGCAGTATTTTTGGTTTATCTGATGGTTTAATATTTTTATTGTATTGTACTTTATTTTATGATTTGTATTTCAGAGTCCTCAGTTCTTTTATACTTCAGTGCAAGAGAGTTTTGGTTTTACAAATGTGCTTTATCTGTTGGATTTTGTGGACGCATTAAAGACATTATTGAACTAGCAGCGGTTTGCTTGTTAATAACAGTACTTGTAATTTCATAATAATCATCAATATCATTTATATCATCATTATTACCAAAACCAACGTAGCCAGCATTAGCTTGATCGTTCTTTCCCTCGTTTTCCTCCTCCTCCTGCTCCAAATAGTCCTCCTCCTCTGCTTCCCTCCTTGAATCCTCCTGTTCTAAAGTCTTCTCCTTCGCCAAATCCTTCTCCTTCTTTGCCTCATCCTCCTTTCCTTCCCCTTCCGCCTTTTCCCACGTCTTCCTTTTCTTCTCTTTCGTCTGCTTTTTCTCTTATTCTCCTTCCCTCTCCTCTTTCTTTCCCCTTTCTTCTTGCCCTCCTTCTTCTCTCTCTCTATCCCCCCTTTTCCTTTTCCACTCTTTTCTTCTTTTTCTCTTCAGTATCATCTTCATAACAACAACGTACGTTTTTACTACTGCTAAAGATGGTGGTGAAACAGATCAACACCATGATGATATTAAGAAAATAATGATCATCAATTTAATTGATTGACAATGAATGGCTGTGCCATTTTAATACATCAGTTTATACTTTAGGACAAAAATAGTGTACTTCTTTTGGTAATGGGTTTTTACTTTTAACTTGTAATCTGCAAATTGTCTGTTAAATTATTTTTCTTCTCAGTTAGTTTCACTTTTGCTAACATTTTTTATTTATATAACTTTTGTGGTATATTTATTTTTGATCTCTTTAAAGCGGAGATTTTGTATCCTAAGCTAGCAATATAATGATAGTAATTATACCTTGAAAAAAACTCTAGTGATTTAAAATCAAGTTTTCTGTTATGAATGTTTCAAGTTTCTGTAAGACACTAGGGTTACTTTTCTTCCGCTCTAAAAGGGAAGATACGGTTAGTTTGCAAAGTGTCCAAAGCTAAAATGTGAAGTCCATACATTGTAACCCTTCGACAATGAATTTTTATGAAAACTTGCTTTATTTTCTTAAGTAAAATTGCCATCTATAAAGCTTGTTGTCTTACACTGATCACATAGACTCGTCTGAATACAGTAACAGAAATCATAGCAGAATTCGTAGTGTAAGGCAGGATGGAAAATGGACCAATAAGAAGGCAGCGAACAAAGGATTGGCCGAATAAAGACAAAGCGAGAAGGCACAAAGGAGTGAAAGAACAAGAGAAAGGGTAAGATGATAACCGCCATACGCAAACTAGTGGAACAAACGGAGTGGAACGACAAGCCGTGGTTTACATTAGGGAGCTTAGATTTAGCCTTTGTCGACAGAAGCCCTGAGTATAAGGAGTGAAAGTTGCTTAATCCCTATTCTGTGCTACATGATATCACAATTATTTGAGCACAATTTGTGAGTGTGTAGTAAACGCTCTATAAACTACGATTTTTAATCTTCAAACCTGTAGGTTTATAGTTTTTAGTTTAACTCTTGAATAACTGATTTTACTATTTTAGTTCAGAGTCTTCTCTTTGCCATCTTAGTCGAGAGTCCTGACTGCAGTACTAAAGTCAGCCTTAGGCCAAACTAAGTTCTAAAGTACTTTTTCGTTATACAGCACTATATCACTCACATGTTCAGTAATGGTAGTCAAAAGACAAAGCCGTCCTTTTATTACCACTTTTGCAACTTATTGATTTATCAGTTGGCTCAATCAGCTGAGCTGCCATTTCTATTAACATCACACTTTTTTGTCTAACATCCAACCATATCTGGTTTTCATGTTATGTAGCTAATTATTAGTCAGAGAGTAAGTGTATAACACATCCCATACAATGCGCTATTTTTACTACAACACAAATATTAATTTACAGTGCATCATGTATTATAGAAATTGAGCGAGAGAGAATCAATTTGAACAGACCCAGCGCTGCAATATAGTAAGCATAGTGATGCATTTTGAGTGGAACGTGGTGGATGTCAAAGAATCGTTCAAAAGGGAACCATGTATAATATGTTAAAAGATACGAGGAAATTATATAAATTGCGTGAGCAAGATATTGACGCGAACAGGCTAAATGTTTTACAATTGTTGAGATAAGTAAGAAATATTAATTGGACCTCTTGTGTAGTAAAGGCATCGTATAAATTAACACATTAGGCTAGAAAACACATGCGATTTTATCGGTTTACTGTGGCCTTGTTTCCAATGTCAATTGAGCAAGGCAAACATATTCTCATAAGCGGCAAGGTTCCTCTCAATTGACAAGGTCATGGGAAGGCAATTAGACTGAAAATCCGGGAAGTATAAATGTATGGTCAAAAACTGTTCACTGTCTTTAATATACTTAGTTAACATACTTTTTCACTAAAGTGTGGCCTTGTTTGCATTGGAAGTTGAGCAAGGCAAATATATTTTGGTAAGTGGACAGATTCCGCTTAATTAGCCAGGCTATAGTCAGTCATTTAGACCAGAAATTGGGAACGTAGAAATCCATTGCCACAAACTGATCCACTTACTTATAATACTTGTAGCGTACATTTTAGGAGTACACAATGACAAATCTGTTTTACAACTTGACCAAAAAATGTGTTTTCTCTCTAGAGTCCGTATTTGACCAAAATGCTAGGGCTATAGCAGGGGAGCAAGAATCGAAGCTCGCAACTAGAAATGGATTGGCATATAGTGTTCCAGTTATTTATGGTACATGTAGAGTATACTTTAGGAGTACACAATAAAGAAACGTGCCCTAAAACTTGACCAAGAGACGTAATTTCTCTCTACGGCTCATACGTGGCCAAAAATGCTAAGGCTATAGTAAGGGAATTAGACAGAATATTTCCAAGTAGAAACGCATTGCCTAAAACTGCTCCATTTGGTGGTAAAACATCTGGAGTACACTTTAGGAGCTAATAACAAGCAAAATAATAAGCAAATTTTACTATGTAGCATGCCTTTGCTCTAGTGGCGAAACTTGGCCAAAATGCGAAGTCTATAGTAAGGGAATTAGACCTCAATTTTGCATGTAGAAACAGATTGCCGAAAACTGCTCCATTTGGTCGTAGAACTTGTGGAGTACATTTTTGGAAAAAAAAACACATATAAATTAAGCGAATAATTTTACTATGTAGCATGCCTTTGCTCTAGAGCCCAAACTTGGCCCAAATGCGAAGGCTATAGTAAGGGAATTAGAACGGAATTTTGCAGTTAGAAACATTGCCACAAAACTGCTTAATTTGGTCTTAAAACATGTGGGGTACATTTTCGGAGCTAACAACATAAAGAATAAGTCGAAAATTTTACTACGTAGCATTCCTTTGCTCTAGAGACCAAACTTTAAAAAATTCGAGGGCTATAGTAAGGGAATTAGAACGGAATTTAGCAAGTAGAAACAGATTGCTAAAAACTGCTCCTCTTTGTCGTTAAACATGTCGTTTACATTTTAGGAGCAAATAACAGACAAATTAGGCGAATAATTTTACTATGTACCATGCCTTTGCTCTAGAGCCCAAAGTTGGCCAAAATGCGAAGGCTATAGTAAGGGAATTAGACCGCAAATTTGCAAGTAGAAGCAGATCGCTAAAAACTGCTCCATTTGGTCAGAAACAATGTAGAGTACACTTAAGGAGCAAATAACATACAAATTAGGAAAATAATTTTACTATGTAGCATGTCTTGGATATAGAGCCCAAACTTGGCCAAAATGCGAAAACTATAGTAAGGGAATTAGAACGGAATTTAATAAGTAGAAACAGATTTCCGAAAACTGCTCCATTTGGTCGTAAAACATGTGGAGTACATTTTAGGCTCAAATAACATGCAAACTAAGCCCAAAATTTTACTATGTAGCATGCCTTGGATCTAGAACCCAAACTTGGCCAAAATGTGAAGACTATAGTAAGGAAAGTAGAATGGAATCTCGAAGTAAAAATGGATTGCCAAAAACTGCTCTGTTTGGTCGTAAAACATGTGGAGTACATATTAGGAGCAAATAACATACAAACAAATCGAAAAATTTTACTATGTAGCATGCCTTTGCTATAGTGCCCAAACTTGGCCAAAATACGAAGGCTATAGTAAGGGAATTACCCGGAAATTTGCAAGTAGAAGCAGATTGCCGAAAAACTGAAACTTCTGGAGTACATTATAGGAGCAAAAGACATAGAAATTAAACGAAAATTTTTCCTATGTAGCATGCCTTTGCTATAGTGCCCAAAGTTGGCCGAAATGCAAATGCTATAGCAAGAAAA
>JANTCA010003556.1:1603-31251 GCA_024741275.1 Chironex yamaguchii | reverse complement strand
AAGAATGTATGTTGATGATATTAAAGAATGGACGGGAAAAGACATGATAACAACAATGAGAATGACGGAAGACAGGCAGAGGTGGAAGGAGGAAATGCTGAAATGGGTGCACCAACGGCCTACGAGGCTACGGTTGTGATGATGATGATGATCAATCCTGACTCAATTTGTTTGGGGAAATTGTCTATTGGCTTCCTGTGGATTTTTATTGTTCGCCATGTACTCCCTTCCAGCTCAAGCCTAGCTGTGATGGATGTAAACAACTTGACACAAAGGTTTTGAAAATCATGGCTTTTGTCGAATCTTTGGAAGGCACGGATAGTTGAAGCTTATCATGTGTTGTGCCATAAGCTCCCAGCCTGATGATGGGTGAGAAATCCCTTGAAACGTAACTCAGAAACTCACTGTTGCAAATCGTTAGCAAACGGAAGGCAGCTTTTTCCGTTGGACAAGACTTTTTGACGCACGGCAGAAGTTAAAGTTTGAGAGAAAAGGCCATCAGTTCTGTTTTGGTTCTCTGCAGACAAGTACAGTTAATTCTTTACTGCATCACAGGATCTGAATCCTTGTTTAAGGTCACAAAGTGATCCACATAGTTGGATATAGCTATTAGTCACAGCGGCAGCTTTTCTCGACGAGTCAACGAATTTGAGGTAACTCTCATGGTCTTTTCAATCGACTTTTCTGATATGCAACTACAATTTACCTGAAAAGACGATTTAATGAGAGTAATCTGTCTATACCGCATGGCAAATTGATCTTGAGAACTTTTAATCTAAATTAACATCGATGTGCGTTGAAATATTTATAAGCAGTTTATCTATTTCAGTAAACACGCAGAGCTGAGAATTACGTTTTACCTTCACTTTGTGGGCTTGGATATTAAAAGCAAAAAATCATTTAGAGCGTTGTACTGCAATGTGGCAAAAAAGTTACACAATATGTAAAGTTCAAATGGTTTTTATCAAAAGTGATCGTCCAGGACCATCAGAAAAGAGGCTAAAAAAAGCTTATGGACTCAAAATGAACTGATGCTAATGGACGTGAAATAGAAGAATAGCGTTTACTCGAATGTGTCCTGGATCCCAGAACTGAAGCAGAAAATCATTTTACTCCAGTTATTTAAATCTGTACTCATATGCAGAAACGTTTCCTAGCCAAGGAAGGTTTAGGTGTACAGGACATTTTGGGGTCCAGATATTCCTCCAAAAAAATAAGTGATCTTTCCATAAAAATTTCTAGAAACAGCAAAAGTGTAGTGAAATGTTTCTCTACTGTCAATCCCAAAATTGTTTCCATGACTAGGAAAATCTTGCCACTCATTGATAAGAATTGCGTACCTACTACACGAAAAAGATTAGTAGTATGCGATTTCTGTACAGATGTGAAGCTCAAAGACGGGGTGACAGGATAAAACATGTTTCAGCCAGTGTATGCCAACCATTAATTCCCCCTAGAGAACAGCCATCTCGCGCTTGCTAAGCGAATTTGACTTCCAAAGCATGCGATTCCGCTCTAGTCCACCGTTTACTAGAAAATTCAGAATGTACCAAAATGTGTAACAATGATAATTTTCGGATAATTGACTAGATTGTCACTCCATCTCAGTGTATTGGAGTCCGTCTACATGAAAGAAACAAAACCAGGACAAGGTCAAAAAGAATTTTCTATCAGTACTTCCAACTTAATTGCTCTAATGATTTACTTTACCTTAGAATTGCACCGCAAAATTCTCCACGAAAGAAAAGACCCACACCTCATACCATGCACTGTCCAAACGCCTCTCCAAATCACAAGCTTGTATTCAAATAGCTTTTAATCTCCAAAGTTGAAACTGCAAGAATCATTACCTGCTGAATTCTTTTCTCTTACACACGATCCTCTTAATGTTAAGTCCAAAATTAATTGTAAAACAGGAATCGTGATCCCACTGGATTCTGCAGAGAACACTTAGAAGAATATATTTTCTTAGAACGTGACAGATAATCCATTATTAATCATTAAATCGTAAAGAGTTAATACACACCATTCCGACAAACTAACAATTAGATACGATTCTGCAAAATTTCCTTTCCTTTGTCAATCCCATCAGAGATAATAATCTCTCTTCTTTCAGTCTGTCTACCATTTGTGGCAACATTAACACTCACGCGATCAGACATTCTTTTCTTTAAAGTGTTGCTACAGGAGGAGAGTATGGCAACTTTGTGTCGTTCATTTTGGGGAGGAGAGTATGGCAACTTTGTGTCGTTCATTTTGAGGAGGAGAGTATGGCAACTTTGTGTCGTTCATTTTGAGGAGGAGAGTATGGCAACTTTATGTCGGTTTAGCGCATTTTGTAGAAAAATCACCAAGAGAGATTTTACAATCAATAATCCCATCAAATCTGACGGACAATCAGGTAGTTTTTGATCGTACAAGCTTTGTATTTTTTTAAGCATTTACCTCTCCAAATCCTCAGATTTTACAATTAGTATCACTTTTACATGTATTTTTGTTCACTATACACAGCTACATTTAGCTACAAGTGAGAAATGTCGAATTACAACATGACTAAGGACGAATGTTTGGCCGATCATTTCCGTTTTAAGACCGTATGGTGATCATTACACCTGACCGGATTGCAACAAAACAAAAGGAAGTATTCAGAACCATGCCCTACTATTGGTCTGTCGGAAATCTTGGGCTTACGTGTTCACGATTTATTAATGAACATAAAGTTTATTTCACACTTGAGTCAAAAATCTATTCTGACAAATGCTTTCTGTAGAATCCTTTATGATCTTGCTTCCTGTTTTACTGGAATTTCTGCTTTTATTTAAATGAATGACGAATACTAGGAGAAGCAGAAAGAGTGATTACAGTGAAAAGAAAGGTAATGGTACCAATTTATATAATATTTAAATGCATTTCATTTGACACGTTTTTGTTATCGCAAGTAACCAAAACGAAATAGAGACAAAGATGATAAATATAAATTTATGTTAATACTGGTCTCGGTTAAGAGCCGTATTAAAAGCTAGCGTCTATATCAAAATAATTTCTTATTAAACATATTTCTTAAATGCAGCTATGGCTGATTAAATTATAGCCTCAAATAATTCCGTATCGAGGAACAACTTGCCAGGCAATTTCTGCAAATGTGAAAGATGAACTCAAAGCTTTGTTTCCACTTTTCTGACTGAATAAACTGGATGGCTTCAATTCAGATTTGAGAACATTAGGTTGCATTCCTTTTTCTCTCGGACCAGGCCCCTTGGACAACGCTCTAGACCATGACAGTAAATAAACACTATTATTGGCTACACAGACGAAAAAACAATTGATTTTATAACAAAGATGTCAAAACGCATAAATGAAGAATTTATTAATTTGTCGGCACTAAATATGACGTCAGTTGATGCAAAATTCTGTTCCTCTTTATTTCTTCATTTCCTTGACATTATGACAAGTGTATCAGATTTAATTTTCTTTATGGCCAGTCGACTTGTAGCAGATATTTTTACGACAAGTGGGGAATTGGTAGAACAAGTAGTCACTATATAAGAGTCAAGAACTCAAGTGATAAAAACATGCCCAAATCCGTATCATTTGAAGCAATTAACACAGTGTTTACGATGGTGGCCTGACTAGAAAAGCAAGAGCAAACTCTTTCTCTGAAATGCAACATGTTTTCTACGACACAGCCCGCGTAAAACCTAGTTAGTTTGTGACTTGAATTTTAGTTAATTTCAATCTGTATTTTAGGATTTTTTCAAAACAGGTCAGCTAAAATTTGCTGCATAAATAAAATCTCTAGTCCAATAATTGAAGGTGACAGGCATTCTTAAATGTAAGGAGATTCACTCTAACAATAAAGCTAATGAAAGGATAGAAATCTGGACTAAGTGTAAGTAAGTACAACCCACTGTAAGAGAAAACCGATATCAACATTTGCCGAGTCGGGCACGCGCCTTGTAGTCAGATCTGTTAAATATCAACTGGCATGCTAAATCCCTGGTCATATCCATCTTTATTAGGTCTTGTTCTTTTGATCTTCTCACATAATGCATCCTTCTTACTCTTACTACTTCATTTAATATATCGTAACATCTAAGTCACCTCAATCATTGAAAGTACTCCCCAAATAAATCATTTCATTTAACGGATTTCTATGATTTCCATATATTGTTCTCTCAGGTTGACTGACATAAAAGGTCTTTATATTCCACGCAACAAGATTTTGATATTCCTGGGACACTATCTTGTCAGGTCCAATGCCAAAATCCAGGTCATGTAAATTTTGTCACCTATTTCATTGTACAATATTACCATCTTGCCTTTAATCGTTGATTACTATCATCTTCAAGTCAATTGCTAGACAAAACAGCAAAGGAGATATCAAATGGTATCAAATATCAAATATTAAAAGTTTTCTTAACATTGGTAAAAATAACGTTTGTCTCTTGCTGGTACTCAGTTGTTTTCTTCGACTTCCCTTTATGATGAGAAATTCTGACCTGCACAAGATCTTCCCTCATTCTCTTGTAAGGTACATTCTACAGTGTCGTAAACAACACAAACACAAAACCTCCCTCAGGTTCTAAAATAGTGCCACACTTCTCCAGTTATTTCTATCAGTAACATTCACCTTCTTGCGTATTTTAACACTGATACGCTAATAGCCTAACTTTAGTTCATTACAGTTCTTTTAGAAATTCTGAACTTAACAAAGACTAAACTCTTGGTGATGAATCTCTAATCCACTACTTGATAATAGAAGAGTTTTTCCTGACATAACCACATTGCTTTCTCCTGTTAAACGGGTCATCGTCACCTTAGCAGGTCAAGTTTTCTTTTAATAGCTGCTCTATTGTTTTAGGTTATGAACATTCCAGAAACCCAATCTGTTTTCACTACATTTGATATATAATTAACAGAGGTTTAAAGACTTAAAATTTGTCACCAATGGTTCAGTATTTACTTTCTCTCGATTCTTTCAGTATCACCAAAATGCAACTCATCATAGTCTTAGGGACAAGTTCCTTAAATTTAGACCAATAGCATCTTCCTTCTTGAGATACATCTTTTAAAGTTATAAATATTTGCTCTTCGGATACATCCTCTTATATTAGAACTCTTTTTTGTTTACTCATGTCATCGCTTTGTAGTTTTGACGTGCATCTTCGGTCACATGTTTTGGCATCTTCAACGGTATTTAACGAGCAAAGCAGGAAAAATCTGTTAATTGAAGGAAACTTCCTTAGCCTACTGTATGTCCTCGAAAGAGCACCCCCTTTGAAAGAGCACTCCTCTCGAATATGCGTCCCCCTTTGATAATGGTTAGTCAACAAGCTTTTCCCATGAAACCGTCGCCTCTGGTCTGTAATGGTAGATATTCCAGTTCGGTTCAGAATGAATGGAGTAAAAGAACACAGGACAAGCTGCTCAAGTAAAAGATGTTATATATGATACGTTATACATGAGAATTTGTCGAAATCTGGGTATTGACACATTTTCCACAGAAAAATCTGTTAAGTTTCTTTCGTTTCTTCAATTCCGCTTCAAGTTTCTTGGTCCTCTGTGTGCGCCATAAATTGTGCGGGATAACCAAGCCGAATTTACACTTTCGTTTGCCAGCAACTTGGCGTTGACAAAGTTGCCTTTCTGCTTTAGGAAATTATCCAGAACTCTTGACTGTAACATTGGGAATTACTTCATATCAAACGTTTTGTTTATTTGTCTGCCTATAACTCTTGACAAAGTTTTTGTCTGTGCGTCTTACAATTCAAATAAGAACCCAACAAAAACGCTGACTTTGAAACGAGCAGCTCACTCGAATGAGCGCCTACCTTCGAAGGCTGACTTTTGAATGAATGCCTCAGGCGGTCTGTTGAGGAAATACGGTATACCGAAATCCCGAAACATGGCCTAGAGATTGAAAATCTTGAATCCAGGCTTTTTGTAACCTTCCGTTTGCCTGACACCACAATCTGTGATTCGAAACCATTAACGCATATTGCTTTTTTCTCCTAAAATCTAATGTTTTTCTTTCCTGTTTAATGCTCTAAACTTTTACATCCGAGTATGTGATCAAATTAAAGAAAATCTATAACCACACCTTTTGCCTTTAAACAGTTACGTTTGACTTACAGTTAGGCATTAACATATAATTCACATACGTATTATTCATTTTAAAATCAGGTAGAACATTTAATCAAGAGTACACAAAACGAGTATTTTTGTCATTTAATCAGTGTCCCGTTTGTTTTTCTCATCAAAGAATAGAACGCTCTATACAAATCCTATAGAAACAATGTTTCCATGTGATATTATAAATATGCAGGTGGCTTTGAGTTTTGTTTCGAAGTGAAACTGAGCATTTTTATACCCACAAAAATGTTTTAGGTGCATAGTATTTAATAATATGTGCTATTTTGGCGAACCAAATTGTGAAGCTCTTAAATCTTTGATCACTTTGCATCCACTGTTGAAGGTAGGCCTTTAGTTGCAAGACTCAATCGATTATAAAGTTAACAATAATTAAGAACATCGAGTCCAATTGCTTATATTTTATAACACATATCATACCTTACTCTGACGTCGACACATAGCAACAATATTTGCTTAAGCTTTGAGCTTCTCTCTGTGCAAAACGACAGCGCATATCGCTATTGCTGGAATTTTGAATATGTTAAAGTCACATTGTAGAGGAGATTGGGTCGAGTTGGCAGAAAGATCTTCATAGACTTATTAAAGTAAGTACCACAAAGATTAAAAATGGCTCAAAAGAGAAGGCTAAGGTTTGTCAAACAATGATGGTAAATTGAAATTCACATCTGCATGGCAAACGTGACGAAAAGCTATAAAATAAATTTCCATTAGATCACAAACTAGGTTTCAGTCCCCTTTTGACCAGAGAGTTTTATATCCAATCCAAATGTTGGATTCAGATGTGTTAATCGGGCCACTTGCTTACTTGTTTGATTTCCATTGCGTTCGCAAATTTGCATCATACAAATTTCAAAATAACTTAAGATGGCGTCAACGAAAAACGTCGCTCGATTGAAGAATAGTAAACCTCTGTATTTGCTAACAATTCAACGTACGTCAGTGATATTATATTTAAATGAGGCTCAGTTTCCCTTTCTTTGTTTGTCCCTGAATTCTTTCTATAAAAACGATTCTATCGGACGAAATAAAGCTGTAGTGACTTCCAAATATGGGCATGATCCTCAAATTTGGAATTGATTAAATACAGGTGTTTACGTCGTCATTTGAAACAAATCGACACTAAACTATGTCTGTTTAAACCAAGCATTGCCACGCGCTTAACATTGTTCATGACTATAGTTTTGATAGCTGAAAACGTTCTTCCTTTAAGATGCTAGGACGAACCACTAAATCTTGAAATTGATTTACACAAGTTTAATTATTTCAGCATAACTGACAAACTAAAATCGAGGAGTTTTAAAGAATTTTGCAACTGAAAGTACTTGAATGTCATCATATATCAAAGTGAAATGATTAAAAGAGTCAATTGACCTGAGAATAAAAAAATCAGCTATCCAAGAGAGTCTATCTGGTTAGCCGAAACTATGAGAAAGAAATAAAGGAATAAAGCTGAAATAAAAATGAAAGTGAAATATATTGTGGTCAGGAACACCGTCATTAACAACCAGAGTTTCTCGGTGTCTACAAGTGCTAACTTAGAGACCAACAAGTGAGTGGGAGGCTAACACGTTCGTGACAAGACCTTGGCTCCGACATAATCTCATTTAACGATGAACAAAAAGGTTGTTCTCTGACTTCATTGGTACCCTAACACTTCTTATGGGAAGTCTTGAGCTGATTACTTGTTATTAGCGTACGTCATAAATATTTATGAAAATCGCATGTTGGTCAAAACGGTGCTTTGTCGCTGCTATAGGGACAAGAGAATCAATTTACTCAAAGAATACTTTTTTGTTTTACCAATATTTGTACTAAACCACTGTACCAAGAACATTCAAGAATCGCGCCAAGGGCATAGTCACCCGCAACTGTTTAAGGAAATGGTGATAGACAAATGTATCATTCTCCGTAAAATATCTGAAATTAAGAAATATCTTTAGTACAATCTGAATAATAGATTCAAAAACAGATCAGTGGAAACCTGTACGTAAGCCTGCATTACAACTCATGACATCATACAAGTGGGCTTGTTGTAGAAAAATGAATGTAAAAATAATAACGACATAGAAATTTATTGATATTCTTTTACCTTATATGCCATAGTTCGTAAACAAGAAACGTCACTGGATTTGAAGGTTCTGCATGGTTGGTTGCAAGTAATATGATGAAGTTCTGAGTGAAAATGACGGTAGATGTCCGACCTAGCGTAAAACCACTTTTGACCTTTCACTATAATTGAAAGATTGAAAGCAATAGACACAGAATAAATGATCAGGCCAATTTTCCTTTTTTGTAGTACACGCGGGGTATGAGGAGGGTTCAAACAACAGTTCTAAATTTTACTACATGTGAAAACTGAGATCTGACTGCCAAATATAGCTTAGAACTCCTTAACAGGACATGTTATAGCATGTGCATTGCAAAACAGCTGATTTTCTTTTTCGTGAGAATCAACATCGTACAATGCAACAGCTTGTTTTCTTTATTTTGTGATACTTCTAAAACAAAAAACAATTTCCATTGGTCCCTTAATCGTCTTTATAGAAAAGAACTCAAGTCGTACTTAGCTAATAGATAGTAGTCTTGAGGTACACTGATATATAATACCGGTCTTCCAATATCCAATTCTCCTTGTATCTTGAATGCAAGAAGGAGTTTTGCTTTATACCCTTGCTAACCTTTTCCTCTTGATATTGTTTTGTCTCAAGCGCTTTGATGTATACAAAGGCTTTCAATTGTTAGCATGAAAATAATTCATCAAATCCCAAGCTACCAAACGCTCTTTAATTGTACGGAAGAGATTAAGAAAGTCTGAAAAATCAAGGATGTTCTTTCATACTGTAAAGGGCGTGGCATTCTGACTCTGGCCTTGTTACTACGATATTTTAACAAGGATCTGCGTCAGCTCAAAGACGTTCTCTTTTGAGTAAACCTGAAATAGGTAGAAGCTTGGGGACGGACAATGCAAATTTGGTGAAAATGAAAAGCATGTGCAAGGGGAGGGAATTAACAACAGGCAAGTGAGCAGATGTTTTACAAGGTACTTCTCCTGCTGTTCTAGAAAAAGTAAAAACCGGTACATGCCTACAAATGACACGAAGACAATGGATGTTTTTAAACAGTGAAGGTATTTAACGACTTTGTGAACGCCAAGAGAGAACAAGCAAGTCATTGGCCAAGTACGTAATGCCACGTCTTGTCGTAAAGACGTTCTTGGATTTCCTTGTGAATTTACTATTCCTCAAGCAGCTAAAGCTTTGTAGTGGGTTGATAAAGCTGCTAGAGAATCTGGCTTATACAACAATATAGCAAGATCAAATAGGGTAAAACTACGAAGAAAAATTTAGATTATTTTGCAACAGTGATTGATCTCTCCAAGAATACTTCCAACTGAAAAGCAAAATCCAGACAATAGAAAGGGACAGCGAAGTTAGCATTGTGTTCAGTTTGATGCCTGAGAAGTTCCCATTGACTTATTACATGAAAAGAAAGTTTATCAAGCTCCTGTAAGATCCATTGTTCTTTGTACATCTTTTATAGGGACTTTCGTTCAGTATCAAGAACATTCAGCGGATAGTACATACCCCAGGATATGTCCCGCAGAGTCTTGGATTAACTGGAGAAAAATTAATTCACTAAAGAACTACTGAAATACTACTACATGATATCTTTCTGCATTTAAACTGTCCATAAGAAAATGTGTGAGACTACATCTCAGACTACTAAGGATGGCACAAGACAGAAAAAATGACACTTTGCCTATGTTGATCTCTCTATCGAACTTTATTAAGTAAAAGACCGTATCACTAATACACTTCTGTACTCAGCCTGGAAATGACATTACTTTCTGTGAGAGTATCTCCTGGATACAATAGAAAGCTGAATTGGATAGAGAGAATAAATTAAGGAGATCTGAGATGTCTTTACTAGATAATTATAGACATATATCCTTAAAAGGACAGACATGAAAACAAAAACGATCTTAGTCCAGGTATACTATAGATTTGATAACAACATGGAGAACAAAATCGTATCAGGGCAGATCTAACGCAGCTGTAGAGGAAAGAATGCAAGGAACAATATGCCTAAAGGTTATCGAAATATACTTGGGTTAAATGTTTAGAGATCATGTAATTCCAACAGAGCTGGTACTTACATCCCTAAAAATTTAGAGAAACTTAAAAGAAGTTGATGATCGCTTAAAAGATTTTAATTGTTCTTAAACGACCCCTGCCTCAAAATGTCACCAAATTCACTTTATCACCCTAATACCCTCTGACGCCTTTCCCCTAAAACGAGGGAAATGACAGGAAAAATTTAACCCTTTTGGCGTCACATGCTGTTCAGGTTAATTCAAGCTCACAGAACTGTCAGTTTTGGGAATATCGTAAGATTTGTATTTCTGCTTGGGCAAGAAATCTGCCTAGGGGATCTAAGCCGTTTAATCGCAATCCTAAGTAAAATCTTATGCAGCTAAGGAATCATATAGTGCAAAGTTTACCTTTTGCGTAGTAGGATGCGTTACAGCTTATAGAATCTTTTATTGAAACTCTGTATTGTACTAAAAACTGTTTAAATACGAGCATTGATGTTTGGGTTTGTCCTGTGGCGTGCCGTTCTTGATATTGGTCCATTTCTATTTGAAGAAAATAATCCTGGTCAAACCAAAGTGATTGGAGCTGGATCTTTGAAAAGTCCTTTATTTCATATTCCAAATGCTGTTCCCAGGGGCGGACTGGCACTATTTTTCAAGGGTGGCTCCCTGGTCTGAAGGGCCCATAGGGTGTGGCACATGTCTAAAAAAGGTGTGGTCATTTAACCAATGCAACTAAAAGAAGTTGAACAATGGAAACAAAATTGGCGGAAAACGCGAGAGTCATGCTTGAATCGATTGTGAATATCAGCAATCTGAATTTAAATAATATGACTTAAAGTAATTGAAATAAAAGAAATTTATATAAAAATGATAGATATGTAACATTTTGGGAATCTATACACTCAACATTAACTGATAAAATCGTGTAAAGAAACTGCAGTTCCTCCAGAGTCGGTTAATTAAGGTTAAACAAGGAGCAACTTTTTTTAAGTTTTGAGCTGTTTGCAAATCTATCTATCATCTGTTCATGGTTTACAGAAAAGTTCTTTTCTTCGGTTAACATTATCAGGAGAGACTGCAAGTGAGGCTGGCTCAAAGTTGGCCGTAGTCTATTTTTCACAATGATCAGTTTACTGAAAAGCCTCTTACATGGAACTTGCGTGCAACTTAATGTCATGACACACTTGTAGGCTAAATATAGCTTGGTGAAAGCGGAAGCATGCAAATTATACAAGTACAATGTTTGAAATGCACAAAGTATGCAACGATTGCAGGAAACTTTGCGTTTTATGCATGGAATTTCACAAACTTTGTTTTCATGGTCCATTTGTGTCATCTTCGAAAGCAACAGTTCATCTAATACTGTATCGTCTTTGAAAATATCTTCAGATTTTGCTTTGTTGATTGAGGATATAAACTCGTAGCATTTAGAAAATGCAACAAGCTTTTCTTGAAGAGTTGCCTGATCAAGATTTGCCAAGCTGGCGATTTTTAAGAGAAGAGCTTCATCATTTGCAATAAGCTTTTCAATGTCTCTAAAATTTCTAGGTTCAAGTGCCGTTAGGTCTCTGTACAGCTCTTATTTTTCACAAATCGCCTGTCAATCTCTGACACGGGGACATCAATGGCTGCCTTGTAAGTGTTGATTTCGAAATGTCTCAGGGAAGATCCAAGAGCTTCAGCTTCATCAGTGCCTTCTTCTACAGTTATTCTTTTCTTCTTACATAAGCGTACTTCTTTTAGTTGGGCCAATACATCCATTCCCTGCTCCTGCACATATTTTGCAAAATTAGCAGCTTTCTTTTTGACTTAAGGAAACTTGTCTCTTATCATTGTGAAATTTATCCCTAGGTTCACGGACATTGTAAACGCAGTCATCACATCAAGACCTTTGGTCTGCAGGTATTTCGACACTGGCTAGAATGCTCGAATATTCGGAGAAAAACAAAGGCAGTCAAAACTGTCTCATATTTTCCCCACATCTGTTTGAGCGCAGCAGCTTCATAGGAAACTTTTGGCTCAAAATCTTTCGAAGATTCAACCCTCTTAAGTGCCATCAGCAAACTTACCATTCTATAAGGATTTGGTTCTTTATAATTACCGAATACGTTATTTAGTGCTACATCCTTTGACCACCACCTTTTCTCTCCAATTTTCTGCAATTTTCAATGCCTTCCAGCAGTTTGCTTTTTCCAGATATCCATCCTTTTGTGCGATATTGACATAAAAGTGGTCGTAGATGTTAGCAAACCAAATGGCTTGGGTGAATCTTCAGCATTTGCTGTGCACCGAGACATCACTAGATTCGGGACATGTCCATAGCAATGAATGTAGACAGATTCCGGAGATGCCTTTCGAATTTCTGCCTGCAAACCTGAATGTTTGATTCACCATTGAAAGTCTCACCAAATAAATTTTTCGTATCAAGCCCGTCTTTGTCAAGTTGTGCCTTTAAATCTCCATGCACGTTCTCTGCAGTGGCTTATCCTTTCACATGTGAAACTTTGTTTGTACAGCTCATGAACAGCTCCAGCTTTAGCATAATGCAATATGATTGCTAATTGATCCAGAACGGAAACATCTTGTGTTGAATCTAGTTGAATGCTGTAAATTCCAGCTTCCAAAGCATCATTGACCGCCGCTTTTTGAATTTCTTCACAGCAAAGTTTTATCAACTTGAAGACTGTGCTTTTAGAAAAAAAGGTAACAAGGCCACCACGACCTCTGCCTTTCTTTGATTTAGCCTTCTTTACTAACTTATCAATGTGGTTTTTTAAAACAGTATCATATTTGGCAAGCAGCAAGACAAGTTTCAAAAACTCTTCATGGTTATTTTTATCCTAATATAAGGAGGTAGCATTTTCATGACGATGACCCCTAAAAGCAACATTTTGCTTTGCCAAGTAAACTATTATATCTATCACGCGAAGGACTGCTTGTTCTCTCTCCAGAACATTTGTTTGCCGCATAGACTTGGCTTCCTTATCAAAGAGACTTTTGACATCTTTATGAGCCAAGGATCTAATAAATGCATCAACACTATTGTTGTGTACTGCACTCTGCTTGTGTTTTACCACGTTCTCATAGATATTTTTTATGTTTATGGCGCAACCACCAACAGCAAAGGGACTTTTGCTTTCTGAGCTGTCGTAGTACATACCAAAGGAGCAAAATATCTTTTTTGTAGCAATGGAGTAAGACAACCATTTTCAATTGATTCTTTCATCATCAGGTTGTGTTTGAAAGTAAAGTTTACTAGCATGTAATGACAGCTGCATTTTGAATGGGTCTGGCTGAACAGGATCCCTCTCAATGAACTTAATTTTAGTCTCTGTAGATGCAAATTGATCTGGTCCCTTGAACATATCATCAAAGTCGTTCAAATTTGAACTGCTAATGTCACTGTCTTGTTTCAAAACACTTTCAAAGGGTTTAGCACAACCTTCAGTTGTAACAATTTCTTTCTTTGATAGTGCCCTTCAACAGTTACATTATCTGCACCACGTTCTTGTTCATCATCACAACCCACTACATCACATATGTTTCTCGTCAGTGACAGTAAACACCTCGACTTCAAAAGTACTGCACTCAGATGCACCTTCAAGCTGGCTGCATTCGCCAATCTCTTTATCAACTTGTACTCCTGTTTCCGAAATAGCACTACAATAAAATAATTGTTGAAAATTCTTTGAAAATTTACTAATGTCAATAGCTGAAAGCGGAAAGGGGTATTTGCCGCCTACACTGACATGAGTTGGTTTTTGGCCCCGAAATTCTCTAAAATTGATTATGATTTTAACCAAAACTCCATAAAGAAGGCGGGAAATGGAAGAAAACCCGAAAATTCAGCGCTAATTGAGTCAAAATGATGTTATAATCAAATGGAAGATGTTCGTATCGTAGTACAAAAAGGCAAACCATTTCATTAAAAAACGTACCTGCTACAAGAACCTTCACCACCAGCTTGTTTAAATGCATCAAAATGTTTGTTTTGTTTTGGATCATGATCAGATTCTGTTAGAGACTTTTGCAGAGCCCTCTTCCTTTTTTCGGATCCAGATCTATGTTTGTATGAAACTTTCGGCTTAATATTCTCATTTTTTTCCACTTCTAATTTAGAATGATCAATTTTACTCAACACTGCCAGGTAGAAGATTCACAATGTGGTCGAACCCAATTGAGTCACACTTAACTTTCATATTACCTCTGCGTCTTAACACTTCATCAAATAGGGCAAATGACAGTTACCGCCGATTAAATTCTAGAGGGATTAATAAGCGACAATAACAATTACACTTTAAGATTGAATAAGGAAAGCAAATTTGCTATTTAAGACGCTGCGGTTCTTTGCAGCAAATATCAAGTCAGACATGTGAAATCAATGTCTTTTAATTTTTTGCACATAAAGCGCCCGCATTTTAACTTTTTTTCGAGAGCCCGGGTGGCGATCGCCACCTAGCCACCCTGGCCAGTCCGCCCTTGGCTGTTCCAAGTAAATATCTGCAGACTTAAATATCTGTAATAATAAAGGCAATGGCTATTGCTTCCCTTAAACCTTACTCTGAGATGATATTAAAGCCAAACTTAAATCAACTTGATTCATTTGGCTAACGTTAGCCATTTAGAGACCTCCAGCGAACAAAAAATTATATTTAATCAATAATATGATCCTTAAACTGTTAGGCTGCCAAATGAAAACATTATAGCTCTCAAAGATATCAAAGCTTTTTTTGTCCATATAAATTTTTAACGACAATGACTGACTGACATTCCATGAGCTAAAAACTTAAATATTTGAGTGTTTTTGTCAAAGACAGGCAAAGCTACAAACTATAAAGGCATACTAAAAGAAAAGAGGTTTTCAAGTAAGTCCTTGAGTATTTCCTTGTATTAATAAACCTTATTCTTTCATCGATTCAGTGATAGGCAACGTAATATCAAAGTCAAGCTGAAAATACGTTTTCTTCCGAATTCCATTCATTTTGTGTTGTCTAGTAACAATATTTATTTAAATACGGAATTCCAAGCAAGTAATAAGACAAAACTGTGGTCTGGGAAACGCAATGTGGATTGGACCATCTGCCTTAAATAGCTATAATCTAGAGTGTTAGAGGTTTCACCCTAAGAGGAGGTCAGAACTAATGAGACCAAAACTCTGCAGGTACTCTCTTTTCTTAATGGTAGAAAACTCAAAAACTGTTTTAAGTAACAAATTCATCTACAAAGATTGTCCTCTGAAACTATTCACGCAGATTCGTTAGAATACAGTAGAAGAAGATAATGTCGAATTTAGAGTTTAGATTTGGATCGAAAAAATTTACCGATCAAAAACAAAAGACATACGGCTAGACCCACACTATATCTTAGAGTCTTTAAATTAGTTTTTCTTAGGGAGCATAAATCAGGCTTTTGAAGGCAAAAGGAATTTGTTGTTCTACTTAAACTTGCTTAACTATTCCTTCGCCCATCTTCAGTTGTAATACTCTTTTCTTCCTCTAGGTTTTGTTATTTCTTAGTATATTGCTCTTTGTTTCAACTGACCAATCGACGGTTCCTTTCTTTTTTTCCTGATCAATTTCAATCCGTACTTACAACACAGATTGGTCTTGAACCGTGTTTTGACGAATAAATGTGATCAGCACTCTCTTTTATGGGACGTTTTAAAATCGTTATATATTGTCTACTAAATACTTTATCCAACTTACATACATTACAATCCATTTCCTTCTTTTCCACTAACGATTAGCTGGACACTGTGTCAGATGTGGAACAGATAGGACTTTCTGCAACAATGATATTGGCTAAAGCGAATGACTGTAGCCAATGGTCTTTTTTCTCAAATGCCGCTTTTCCTAATATAACTGTAGGTGCTAGTGCCTCCAGTTGGTAGAAGCTTGTCCCTTAAATTCTGTGCATAAGTGACCTTTCGCTTGAAGTAGTCTGCAAGGTTCATGGATTGATTTCATCTATAGAATAAGCTCTGATATTGTGGGTAAGGTATGAGTACTATATAAAGACTCGTGAAAGGAACATTTCTGTTGGAGAGATTATTGGTAAGCCAGAAAGAATTCAGAATTAAGGAACTTGCTGGTATAAGAAATTATTTGTGATATAGATTATATAAAGGATCTTGCGAAGAACGTGTCACTTAACGGGAGATATATGTAAATAGGTTAGTTTGCTTTTACTATCAAGTAAGGGATAAAAACTGCACTTGACTCCAGAAACTATTACAAAGACTGATTTCCCCAATTCTGTATTGACCAATGCTCTCGTACAGTTGCAATGAGTAATCACTGTTTCAGATTCAGAATTAGAGCATTTTCCGTCGATAACTTAATCTTTCAAAATAACAGTATCGTTGTGTCCATTAAAAAAACAGTTCATCGCAGGAGGGTGAGAAAAATTTTCGAAATCGGTAAAAGGGGCTTCATAATAAACGTGAGAACAATGTTTTCTTCCAACTTTACTTATTCTTTGTTGTCAGTTAGTGATGACTGCGAAGATACTGAACTCGTAAAGTGACCTTTTAATGCAATGAATATCATTCAGAACGAGACACGTTTTGCAGTGTCATTAACTCTTATAAGTTAGCTGTTAGAAATAGTTCCCTAATCTGTGTTGTCTGCATTTGGACACATTCACTTCTTGACACCTCTCTCAACAGGATGAATATTCTCTTGCATTTCGCTTAGCGGAGGCAATACTCTCTAAAACTAAGAAATAGGTACAGGGAAAAAGAAAAATAGAGTCCCAAGGTTTCCAAAAATGAACACAAGAGTGCTATGTTCTTCTAATTCACAGTCTTTTTACATGGTCACTGGAGAAAATATGCCTGGAAGGTTAATGTTAGGTACTGTTGTACTTAGAGACGAAATAACATTACAATTATCTATTTAGAATGTTCAATTTTAACTGTTAAGACTTCATGATTGTGAGTTTAAGTATATCATAAACGAAAACATGTATACTAAGGGCATGCATTGGATCTAACAAGTTGTTGAGCACCGTCGTTTTTCAAAAAAAAAGAATAGTTTAACGATGAACCAAACTAGCCTAATAAAAACATCGATATGGTAAAAGTGTTTATGCTCCAGAGGATAATGACAGATGAAGTTTACGTGATGGAGGCACAAAGATAGGTAACAGATTGTAGAGTAATCAGTCAAAACAACATTATTTAAGATAAGTCATGTTTACGTCAGAATCAGCGCGAGAGATAAATAAAACCAAGATACGCTTTATGATCAGATCCATCGGTTTGAGTGTTGGCTTTTGAGTTTGAGGATTGCAAGTTCTAGCCCGGTCTGCTCCCACTCACTGCAGCTGTTACGGTAATGTTCCGCCATTTACAAATAAATACTGAAACACTTGTTTCTTTTGAGATACTATAAATATACTTTTTATATTATTTGCTAATATATATTATCATCTATTATTTTTTGCTATTTCATCCTTATTTTTATTGATATCATGGAAGCAGATGGGGAAAAGTACAGTCAGTAGTATACAAAACAATAAAGTTAGGCAATTCCACAGAAGCTAATGTCCGCTTAGTTTGAAATTAGTAGACACGTCAATGTCACTTCCAGCAAATCAGTAACCTTTGAGTGTTGAGTTGCTTTGTGCACTTTTTTGGCAGGTATTATTCTCATTAAATTCACCAACAAAACAGCTGTTTATAAATACCAAAAATCTATTGTGCTGATTGGAAAGACAAACAGTTTTGAACGAAGCGCTTGATCACAAAGAAAGGAAAGCTACTCAAAGTATGTGATTTTCATGGCTTTAGAATTAAAAGTGGTTTTGCGTTTATGAATTATTTAAAATGTTTGATCTTGGGTAGAATTTCATGTTTACAATCGATTGTCCACGTTTTGATTGACTGAAGCAAATTCAGACTGTTGTGAAAATACTTAAAATGTCTTGGAAGACGGTGACAAGCTCTAAGTCGAAATCAAAGACGTCAGTTCCATTTACCAAGAAAACCCGAGTCTATTCTATCATCTTTCTACGATTTTCTACATCTTGCCTAAAATGTGTGTTGCTGTTTCCTTTAGTTGCATTTTCTGCAAAGAGACTTGAAAATGAAAGTCACATATTTTCAAAGGTTTTTTAACTTACGATGCCACGACCATGTAACCCCCTTCAAGCTCAAGTCGGTTTATTATGCAAAAATAGGTAATTTCCCACAAATTGTTAATAGTTACTAGGTACCAAGAAAAATGCTTTTTGTCCAATCTGAAGTTCCTTGATAAATTACCGTTACAATAACAGACTTTGGTCTGTAGGACGATCGTAAATAAGCTTCAGGCTGCTCTTCCTTCTCAATTTGTAAACTTAAGAACGTACACTGAAATTTGTACAACAATGTTAGTATCAAAGTTTCCTACATCAAGAAAATAGTCTTTAATGCTTCTTGTCCATCGCATGACAATTTTTCCCGAGTCAAAACCATGAATTTCACAGAGCAAGTTCCCGCTCCTACTCTGATATACGCTATACAGAGATGCTATTGAATATCCCCATAAATAGCACGGACACGCCATGGATATGATTTATACACATTAAGATTTTGATACTTACTTTTCCGATTTAAAATACTAGAGGCCTTATGTCATATTTCGGTATTGCAGCCCTTTCTTCCTCGATAAATCAGTTGGACATTTTGTTGATATTGACAGATTGTTTACAATGTATAAGGGAGGCTTCATAATCCTAAAAGCTATACGGATGATCTTTTAAACAAAAATTACATTTTCTCTTAAAGGTTATCCATAAGCAATGGTTGATGTATGATCGGTTAAAAGTCTTAACAGGGTCGGCCATGCCTTCTTTTGTAGACTTGTAATATCTTTCTGAATCCTCTTTCGTTCCAAATATTTCCCATGTAGAGCCTTGTAGAGACCTGATAGGCGCGATACTATGTAACAGGCTAAGTACTTGAAAGAAAACACAGTAAGACCCTAGAATTCAAAATTTGACTAAATATATGCCTAGGATGGAATTTGGTATCCTATAAACGATCAAAAACTTTTAAACCGAAGTCAAAACTCATCGGTCTCTTGACCACGGCATTTGATGTAAACTTTAACTCGTACTTGATAATTCTGCAAAATGTCAGAATACCTTTTGTGAACATGTTCTACGTTTTCAGTCGTGTTGACCGAAAAGACACGAGTTTCACAGCGTATTAATTTTAATCGTCGGGAGGAAGGAAGGAAAGGGTTCTCACGCGTTTTGATATTTCATTCAGTCACTGGCAGGTGATCTCTAAAAAGCATCTGATTAAACAGTGTTTGATAGGTAAAGTTCTGTTGACACCATTAACATTGAAGACATATTTGCTCTGAACTTACTTGTAAAGAGGGACTGACATCATCTCACTCAATTCACCGTCTGCAGGCTAGGTTGAATTTGGAGTACATACGTTTGCTTTTTATTATATGAATATCTCAAATGCAAATAAGCCAGCGAAATGCAAAGTTCAGTACAATAGTTCTTCTTGGTCAGAGGTGTGAAGAGTAATTTTAGTATGAAGCTACTAACGGAAAGGTCACAGGTATTATAATTTGAGACAAATATTACGTTCCCAAATTATTCACGTTTCCAGTCACTGTTGTACATCTCGCTGCTTCTTATAATTAAGGGAGAAGTAATTCTTGGCCTACTAAATTTATGGCGATGCTTCTGAGTCAAATCTCTGCTATATAGTACAGTACCAATAATCAGCCCAATGCCACTGTGGTAATATTAGTTAAGCAATTTGCGTGTCATTCGGTTGGAAAAATTAAGGGCTTTTTCAGTGGACATTACTTCTAGAGCGTAGTATTTGCTGCTTTTCTCTGTAACACAAGGTCCTAGAGTTTGCAACCACAAGAGTATGTACTCTGTTGTGGAGCCTACAATCGTAGACAAAGGTCTTTGGGACACTTAATAAAACTTTGTGAAAGAAGCTAGCGACCCCCAAACTTCTTTTCCTATGGCTTTTAGTAGAACTCCCTCCTCTCCTAAAGCAATGTTGCTCTGTCTACCAAATACTTGTAGTTACGATGCGAATGGGCGGTATACATTTTCCCAAAATGCAGCATTGTTTGGGGGAGCAGGAGTATAATAGATACTTGGCATATTTGAAAAATGCAAAGTGTCCCAGGACTTTTGTCTGGAATTATAAGTTATAACAATCTTTCCAACGAAAGTCAAGTAAAGACACCAAGTCATTTAATAACACATTTCAACCCAAAAGAGATGTTCTCTATGCGTATAGACTAAAACGGGTCCAACCCAAAAGAGTTGTTTTCATTTGCATAGACTAACACAGGCTGAATCCAAAAGAGACCTTTTCCATGCCTATAAACTAAAACAGGTTGAACCCAAAAGAGACTTTTTCCATTTCTATTTATAGACTAAAACTCTCTGTGTTTATAGACTAAAACAAGCTCAGAGGACACTAATCGAGAAAGGCATCATGGCATCTGGAGTTCCATATCTAAAAAGTTATATGAGAACATGTTTGCTAAAAATGATTAGACTGTAGACCTAACTCCTGATGAAGTCTCGCACCCTCAACATCTCAGTAATCCATAACTAACCTCATCCTAGCACTCACGCTTTGTTCTTTGAGTATACCTCTGGTACGGCATGACAAGGAAGTTCTTAAGAGTCAATGAGATTACAAATAACGAAACGAGAAAAAGAAGACATCTAACGACAGCTATCTGAATATACTTTTGAGGTCAGAGTTGGCGAGCACAATATCCTTGACCTCCTGGGGATGGAACCATGTTAAGGACGGTGAAAGATGTAACTAGGATATTACATAATAAGATTAGCGAACTAAACTTTAATGTCATTTTCCACTACGACATTCGCTGAGTAGAGATGTCACCATCAAAGAAGAATAATTCTGACATAGCCATAAAACTTGCTTTTGACAAGAATTTTTTATGGTCATTCAAGCATTTTTGGTTTATTTTAGTTACTTTGTTTAACTAAGAAGCCATTCATCATACTGAAAGCAATTGTAACTTTGGATCTGAAAGGGCTTCATCCGATCGGATTGATATCACTTTAATTTTGTTGAGATATCTTATATTAGATGTGTTCCTTACTAAATATGCATTTTTATTTACCAGAATAAGATTATTTTTGAACTTTTAAACGTTGATTAATTACGATCACTACTTATCCTTCCATAAGTGAGGACGTTTTATAAGTTTCTCCAGTACTGGGAACAGTAAGTGTTTTCTTTCAAAAGTCTCGAGAGAGCTTCATTTCAATTTACACCTCAGATACTGTGATCAATTTGTCTAAACTGAGTATCTCTATCTATCACATGCATAGCAAAACAAATTTACGTCTACCATAAAAAGCTGGGTCCTCAGTTGTCCGGTCATGATTACAGCCCTAGTGGTAAATGAACTGGGCTTTTCAAGAACAATTGACAAGTCAGGACAGCCAAACGCGCGAGGGTCCTGCAAATACCCCCAATAATGGAGCAAGAATTTACTCCGGCAAGACATGACTCCACGTCACCATTCACTTAGCCAATTTAACCTATTTTTATAAGGCTCTCATTTGATTTGTTGAAACAAACCTTTTGTTTTCTGCATTGAAAGCTCCTTGTCTAGAATAGGTTTTTGCCGATGTCAGCTGAGAAAACATTTTGGTAAGTAGTCGCGGGGATTGGACCTGAGTTGTAAATTTTGATTGACGCGCGAGATTGTGCTGCGTTGATCGCACTAGGGAACGAGGCACACCTTGGTAATTTGATTCCACAGCCCATGATCGGCTGCTTCCTGCCAACGTCTTACTTCTCGTGGGACACGTTAGTTAGATGCTAAGTACCTAAGGATACTTCTCTGTAACATACAAGGTAGAAACATACACATTTTACTTGTATATTGTATGTGTACACGTTTTACTCTTTGCAAGGAATCAGTCTTAACCACTTGCGCTGCGCTATTGGAGTCTTGTCTGGAGTGTTTCCCATTTGCTGCCATGTGTCCCCTTGTGATGAGGTGACTCATGACTGAGTCAAGGTGTGGTTGGTGGTTTCATTCAGGATCAGTTTATATAAATTTGTGATTGGAAAAACGAGTGGTCGGATGCGTGGATTATAGTCAAATTTCCTTTGGCGTTCTGAAACTGTCTGGCTTGGACTGCAGTGACGAGGATGTAACTTTTAGCCTTTGATATATCAACTCCTGTAGTTTGTCGATTACCAGGATTATTCTCACTTGTATCTTGCCTTACCTTACTATTTAGACAACTGGAGGTTTACGAACACTAGTCATTATTGTTGGTGGAAAGACAAATTTTTGACAAGATGCCTAAGCCAGTAAGTTCGTTTTCATTTAGTAAACCTAGTTTAGTTTGTTATATATCCTGTCTCCTGAACTTTGATGCTGTCATCCATTTGTAGAAATTTACGTTCCTTTTACTGACAGCTTAATGTTGGGGAATATATTGCAAGGATAGGACAAGAAGAAATATGAAGCGGAACTGTCATTGTGGAGTAGTCGTCGAACTTTCGTTGTTTATGGCCGTAGGTTCTGGTGTTGTATCGTATTCTATACTAAAGCCATGTTTTACAAAAATTTTAGGGGATTTTATATTCTCAGTTGCCTTACAAGATAAACAAATGCAAAGTGGAGTTAAATATGCGTTTACTTCAGCGGTAAAAAGAAGGTACAAGACGGAAGAAGTTCTGAGATTCGTTTCTACTACAGTATAACCCCTCCCACATGGCATTTACTCTCGACACAGTACCACGTTGATGACAAGACTGACCATCTAAAGCGTTTCGAACATTTGCAGCTTTTGGCCGTGATAGGTTAGCTTGTGAGATCGTCGAAGTTTCGTCATACCCCTATCTGTGTTAATTTTATGAGTATACTTTACGCAAAATTTAGTAGGTCTTGTCTGCTTTGTGTTATGATAGTTCCTCTGATGAACTACCAAAGTACAAGATCACTCGCACTTATTTGTCTCTTTCAATTCCTGTTCTGGACGTTTTCCCCTATCCGTTTTGAGATCAACGCAAACATAAGTATATTACTCATCATACCGTTAACTTATTGAGCTGGTTTTTGTGTGTCACGTTTTTGTGCTCTACTTTCAAGCAGTGATACCTTTTATGGAGGCTTGCTGTGTTCTCCTTTCATCGCACCCGGTAACCTGTTTCTTGCAGTGCATGAAATATGGTTTTCTGGGCAGTACATATCGCTTAGCCGTAAAGATAGCTAGACCCTTTGAAAACAGTCGTTTTTTGTGTTAGCACTAGTGAGTTTTTGTACATCTGTAGTTGAGGATCATTTTCAGGATCATTTTGCAATGGCAATCATCATTGTTACTTCCCTTTTTGCAAATATTTCACCATATTTGGCAATGACCTTGTTTGTATTCGTACTTGAATTGATGTCGGCGATTGAATGCAGTCCAGAAAACAAGATTTACATCGCAGTTATTTCTTAAGTTGGAATAGAAAGTTTCCTTGGTCAGCCTACAGCCATTTCACTTAAGTTCTAGTTACTTGAATTTGCTCAAAATCATTATCCGAGGTTATGAATCTAATCACAATGCTAAAGGCAAAGCGACACGACCCCGAATGTAAACAACGTTAATATTTGCTATGATGAATTTGTATGAATAAAACGTGAATAACGCAGTTGATATTTTGTGCTTCAATTCAGACGCAAATTAAAACAATATATTCAATTTTCCCACAAGGTTAGTATTTCCTCAAGTCATTCACACAACTTGATACAGAGGTTGACTTTTGAAAATGCAATATTATGGTCTGTTGTCATTGCCAGCGAGACCGTGAAAGTAAAGCCAGATACATAAAGCTACCAATGAAACATCAATAATTTCTCAGTTGATTCGGCTACCCTAAAATACATTAAAATAAACCAAAAATCATGAAGGTGTACATGCAATAATTTGTGATCAGCTGGTAGCTTTAAACAGTGATCTTGTGACTTTATTAGGTTGGTGTCTGTAAGTATGTTTTAATATGTATGGTGGAAGCATCCTGTTTAGAGGGTATTAAATATATCTCTGTTCAATGATTGTGGGGTGTTGATCCTATTGTGATGAGAAGATCTCCTGAATTTAAGTGGTGCTTTGGAATTAACACACTTCAATTGGTTTTTAAGATTTGTGTTATGTCACAAGATCCCAGTTTAACCTCTGTTGTCAATGGTACAATTCCTCCTCTAAAGATGATAAACATTGCACTAAGTAAGTTCTTGGTTCTTTAATAGTAAATTAGAGGTAGTATCAGGGAAAAGCATTTATAACTACCACTGCCTCACTATGACATTTTATGTCAGTTTCACAGTTGATTGTGGTGGTTGGTTGCTTGATACTTAGCATGTCCTTTGAATAGTAATCTTGATTAACAATTCAGGTTACTTTCCGCAAACTGACAGTGTTTTTTGAGATAGCTTGCCAAATAGATTGAATTTTGTAAACAAGCTGTGTTCTGGGTTTCCGTGTGTTATGGACCAACATAGTTATTGTCATGAAAGTCCTTATACCTTTTTGCTATTGAGTTCCCTTAACCATTGAAAGTAGCACGTATTTTTGATTTACAGCTTTCCATTGCCCTCAGTATGTTAAATTATCTACATAGAGCAGTAAATATATTAATCTTTAACCTTGTGAACATACAGATCAAACATAACTATGTTATGACCACAATTACATTTTGAGGCGAATCCCCAAACTGGTTCGGAGATACTGAGATGCAAAATATGCAAAATTTGCACATGGCAAGCATTTTGAATGGAAACCAAATTCCTATGACAAAAACTAGATCCTCAGTATTTTGTGCTTTAGTAAGCCAGCACTTTATTTTCATAGGGTTTCATATATGGAGGATCTTATGATAAGTTCAGAATTTTATAAACCTTGGGATTATCTAGTTAGACACTACTAAGTCACTTAAGCATTAGTTAACACACAAGAGAAAATATCTCGAGATAAAATAGTGAGTTGTTTTGTTACGGTATTATATTGTTTCGTTGACAATCTGATTTTTACTGTTGTCAGGTAAGAAAAACTGTTATATTACATACCAACTATTTATACTAAATATTTTCCTTGTAATGTTTGTTGCTGGTGGAAAACACATCTTATTTTTTGGCTATCAAAAGGACTGATAAGAGTAACCTGGCTGCATGAACCTAGCAGGAATATATATATTTATCTAATATCAATATATACTTCATTTGCAACTCCAGTTAACTTCAGTCAAGTGCTTCCCATGACACATAGAAATACCAACATCTGGTTCTTTTACCAAAATGTTTTGATAGAAATCAGTATTCATTTCATGCTAAAATTTAATGAAATTGATGAGCACACACTGGCTCTTACTACTAATTTTTAATTGTGCCACCAATGCAAAAACATGGAAGTTTTCCAAGTGATATTGCAAAAGAAGTCTGTGCAGACTCAGGATTAAGTTCTTATTCGTAAAGGCATAAGAAAGATGTTTAACAATTTTCATATTGGCCAAAACATTTTGATACTTATTCTCAAAGCCAACTCGGCCATTAGAGTATGATGCATCTAATAACATTTGATTCCTCATGTATAAAACCTTTGGTGAGTTTAGTTTTGGCTTCCTAAACCCCAGAATGTGAAAAGTACAAATGGTTTGTTTTGTCTTGTTGGATTTTGTCCTCAGGCCAAAAAAGCTGTCACTGTTTTTGATAGTTTTGTTAATATTCCATTCTCAATGTCTCCAAAACTTTTTTGAATTCTTTAGCCAGAAATTGGAATTGTGCTTATGGGTAGTTGGGCTTAATTATGTTATTCTGAGATGATTGGTCTATACTACTTGTTTAGTCCACATGATGCCAGATTAATATTTTGGTGGTCTGTGATAAATGAGGCAGAACCATTTGATGGTATATGTATGTATGTATGTATGTATGTATGTATGTGCATGTATGTATGTATGTATGTATGTATGTGCATGTATGTATGTATGTATGTATGTATGTATGTATGTATGTGTGTGTAAGCCTGTTTCGTCTTTTTTAAGAGTACCTTGTGATGTTATACATCATAAATTTCACATTATCAGTGTTAAAATACATAGGGTGTTCTGATTGATTACTAAGTTATGTTGTGAAATTTAAGTGTTCTAATTAGTTGTTCCTTGATTTGAAAAGTCATAGCAATATATATTTGTTTGTTTAATGTTTTGCTCACAGATAAATGTCCGCGTTACAACCATGGATGCAGAACTGGAGTTTGCAATCCAACCAAACACTACTGGAAAACAACTTTTTGACCAGGTAATAATGTTTTTGTATTCCTATTTTGATGCAGAATTCCTTGATAAGCACATAGTTTCACACTAGTTGAGCAGTGTGAGTACTGGCTTCTTCCAGGACATGTATATTTAATATATCTTTAATTATCTTTTGTACTCAATGATTTTTATGGTTTTATTATCTTGTTGGATTACTCATAAAGTCTTGTTTCTGTCTTATACTCCTTGAAATTGTAATGAATTGCTTGAGCAGTATAGTAATGCAATTCCATATGATTATATGTGGAGCTTGAAAATGTGTGAAGTAGCCATTGATACTAGTTTTTGTTTTGATATACACACATACCAAACGAGAGAATTCCAGTGGTAGTGAGTACAATACCCTATACATTATTGATAAATATGAAAGAGGAGAGAGTTGCTGGTACAATTGTTTGTGGTATTGTAATTGTTAGAAAATTGAAAACATATAATATGCCTCTTGATTTAACACATTTCCTTTGTATATGCACACCTCGTCATACAACTAGAAGAAATCAAGTGCTCTTTTTATCACTCTCCTTGCCCTATCCAGTTCACCAGTCCAGGTGTCCTGGCTGAATTTTTTCATTGATAACTAATGAAATCGCAAAGTGATGTTAACTACAATACCATTTTAAGGACAATTTTAAAATGTGTGAATCAACAGTCAACAGTTATTCAATAATCGTTTTTGAGTATTGATATGTTAAAATGTTAAGCATGAATCATGAAGTGCAAATTTTTTAAGCATGTGCTAATGTGCAGTATAAATCACAGCTAGATGCTGTGGTTTATATGCTGAGATGAGTAATGGAAAATTTCCCTATGATGTGTCAAAGAATCACTGTTACTAGCTATGTTAATAGACAGGTACCCTTGATTTCAAGCAACCAGTCATTACCTATCAATGATTGCTAATTTTGCGAACCTCGAAAGGATGGCTGACTGAGTGAACCATAGCACCTTGATGTGGAATCAAAGATGTGGCCAGACACTGTGAAGGGAAAGCCATTGACATTAAAACCTGTGTCAGTTCTCCATATAAGAGAACCATAAGACATATTTAGTTTTTACTTCTCTCTTTTGTTTATTTTGGATTTCCTTTTTTTCTTGTAATTTACCTTTGTAGGTTGTCAAAACCATTGGGTTAAGAGAGATCTGGTTCTTTGGACTGCAGTATGTTGACTCAAAGGGCTATGTGACTTGGTTGAAGTTGAACAAAAAGGTATTGGTGGTAGACAGTCAATTTCAATATGCACTTTATTGCTATGCATTGTCATGATTGTGTTTACTGAACAAGGATCACCGCATTAACAGCTAAATGATTTGTCAGAGGAACCCACTGTGTGTTCTATTAATGTAGTGGTTCTCTGGCTTACCATTTCTTATGAAGAGCCCCTGTTGTGTTTGTTGAGGTAGTTACACTGTAGTTGAAGGTGATGCAAATTTCTTGTTAAGGAAATCAAAGGCATATACATGGATAAGAAGAGGTCATCATTATTCTAGAATATGAAAGAAGTGTTTTGGTCAAAAATAGATTGGCACCAGTTTAACACACTTCCTTTCATTTGCTGAGCTCTTGCACATTTCTGACTTTCATCTTGTTAGCTATGTCTTTTCAAGTAGAATGTGAAAACATGTCAAGCATTGGTGGGAGAATAGACATGTATAACACCCCTCACTGTTTATATCATCTTGATGAAAATAGTTCTTTGATTTTATTTGGATGCATCCTTCATTTTTTGTGTTGTTATAGTTATATTGTGCTTGCAAATGTTTAATGTGCCTGCCACCTAATTATTTATGTACTTTTTAAAATTCTAAAGCAGTCTTTCTATAGGGTACGTATGTTCATAGTTATTGAAACTGATGTAAGTACCTTGGATCTCTCGGTCATCTTAAAAGAATTTGCTTTAGAAAATGACTGGTTTGTTCCTATAACATTTTAAGTGTTTGAAGTGAAAGGCTGGATGCCTATGCCCTAGGGTGTGAGATATTATTGTGTCACTTATCGTTGGGTGCTTAAATGCTGATACACATTGATCACATTGGGTTTATAAATCATTGCCATTTTCAAACGCATAAAATATTTTAGGGCTCCCTACCATTTTTCACATTATGTTGTGAGGTATTAATTTATATACCGTACTCGAAAGTTGCTTTCATTTTTTAATGTTTGAGCTACTTTAACAGAATTCCTTGTTTTTTTGAAGTGGGAAATTTTAATTTATTCAAAACATTTTGTGAACCAATATCTATCACAATATTGCAGTATCAGTACAAACAACTTCATTTACATTGTGAGTTAAGATCCTAGTACAGTTCAAGCAATCAAACTTTCATGGCATTGTGCAGTCGGTTGACCCATAGTAGCCATTTAGTGTTTAGATAGTTATATATTGTGGAGTACCATCAGAGTTGTATCTTTGTTAGGTATATGTGGTTTAATTAAGTGTTTTATTAAATGATTACCTACCAGGTATCACAGCAAGATGTAAAGAAAGAGGTTCCATTGCAATTTAAATTTAGAGCCAAATTTTTTCCTGAAGATGTTAGTGAGGAACTTATCCAAGAAGTAACCCAAGTATGTAGATCAATTAGTACTTACATTGTAAATTGTTTAAATGTTTAGATGCAAGGTGTGTTATCACTGATTTCATAATTATGTGTTAATGTCATGTTGTCTTATATCTTATTTGTTTTCATTGTATAGTCATGGCAAGTGAAGACATGTTATTCCTTCAGCATAACCACCTTTGTTATTTTTAAATAAATATATATATTTATATATATTCCAAGAGTAATTTGTAGAAAGTCAGATAGAAAGGACTACAATTTTAGATAGAGAGTCACTGTTGGAGGAGGAGGAGGAGGAGGTTAGCAAAACAGAACAAACACCATTAGTTATCACTTATCATGCAGCTTTAAGTACAACCATTGATATATTCCAAGAGTAATTTGTAGAAAGTCAGATAGAAAGGACTACAATTTTAGATAGAGAGCCACTGTTGGAGGAGGAGGAGGTTAGCAAAACAGAACAAACACCATTAGTTATCACTTATCATGCAGCTTTAAGTACAACCATTG
>JANTCA010003555.1:0-10701 GCA_024741275.1 Chironex yamaguchii | reverse complement strand
GCTAGTTTTGCTACATGTTTCGTATAAATAGGTTGCCATATACATATACTTTCCTTTCTGACGTTTCATACTCTGAGTAGTGTCAGACGAAAAAAACCTCAATCAGTATGATTTTAGTCGCAAATTTTCAAGGCGATTTTCAAATAATAATACCCCTTGCTCTTTGGACTTGTATCACCACGAGTGTAAAAAATGCTGTGCTTATAAGAAGTGGATTAATAATTATTTGATTCTATTGACGTGAGTACGTAAATGCAAGTCCCTGATTTTGCAATACGATGTGTTCTAGCAATTGAACCTTAAAGTAATAACGCGATTCGTTAACAAGTAAGCTTGTCAAACTAAAAGAATACAATAACTGATAATTCATATATCCCAAGAAAAGTATTTTCTGTCTATGGTTTTCCACGATGACTCAGTAAGGGAAAAGATCGAACTTAAATACTTACTGAATACGTTGCGATTCCTCCCAAAAATAGAGGTACCAACAATTACGTTGCTCTGTTTAATCATGCATGCTTTCTAACTCCTTCTATCGTGGGAATAAAGTCACTTAAAGTTGACAGCCATTTTTGGTTCTTAGAGGAAAGTGAAAAAGCGTGAAGTTAGGGAAACGCATTAACGGCATTAATTTGCCCTAGTGTAGATCTGAGACTTTCCACGTTCTCATAAACGTATTCATTAATCCCACTGTGCCAATGAATGATTATTCAACTTCGCAATCAATTTTTAATGGCAAACTATGGTGCTGAATTGTGCAGAATTACTATCTCTTTGCGTTTACTTAACTAGGATCCACTTTAGAGGCAAAATAGCTCGTCTTTCCTTCTCAGCTGAGGCTATTGCCACGTGATCTTGTTTATTGGTGAGTCCTATCCTACAATATTGTCGCTGAGGTCCACTAAAACTGCCACCTAAAATTGATGCATGGGTGTATTTAGTATAATGCTAGGTATTGTTTTTCATGTAAGGATTTTTTTTAAAAGCATGTTTATAGAGACCTATGACACAGAAGATATGGAGGTCCATGCCTTAATCTTTGAGGAACCTTTAACGAGCTATGCTGTAGTTAATTGATCTACGAAACAAAGGGCATTGTTGCCGCATCCGTTTAAAGATTAAAGCAATAAACTACATCCGGTGACAGGGGCTCACTTGAGGATAATGAAGGTACCTCTCAATTATTACTACTCCTAGGGCACCCTTGGGCAGCCCCTGGGTGTAGCTCTTGTTAGGCTCTCTAGCACAGGGTCACGAGCATGGGTAGACAGGAATTAGAAGCTTTGAAAGGCAATCTGTCTGGAAGAAGGAGACTCCAAAAAACTAGGACCGAGATGTTCTAAGGCGGATGATTACCTGAAGGTATCAATAGCATTTTCCGTGTAAGCGAACTGGGGACAACTTACTCACTCCAGGATCATCACAACACAAATGTGCAGTTAAATAGAAACCACAGCGGTATGAACAGAGGTAGTATGGTTATACTTAAAGCTGTGCTCGGTAAAGATGCTGTGATCACTCAGAGAGCTCTGGACTGTTATCAAGCTGCTGACGTTAATGCAAGAAATTGGATAAGAATAAGAACCTGGAATGTTAGATCACTATGTCAAAAAGCAAAGCTTGAAAATTTAAACTTGGAATGGAACGTTTAAAAGTGCAAGCTATAGGAACTAGTGAAACAACGTAGAGAGAACTTGGGAGTTTTAAGATAGAAGATTATGCTATGTACTATTTGGAAGGGAATCGTCATGAAATGGAGCCGGAATTTTACTAAAGAAAAAAGTTATTGCATTTTGGCCGGTATCAGACAAAGAAGATCTGGTAAAACTGGAAGTCAAACCTTTCAACTTATACGTCATACTGGTTTATGAGCTAGAAAATACTTGTACTGAAGAAGAAGTGGAAGAGATTTTATGAAGAATTAAACAGATGTAAAAAATGAATGCATAGGTCAAAAACTAAACATAGTTATTTCAATGCAAAAGTTGAAAGAAACAGACACAAGCATTACAGGGCAAGAAGGTATGGGAGAAGAATGAAAGAAGAGAAACGCTAATTGGAATGGTGCAAACAAAATAAGCAAATCATCATAAAAACATGATTTACTAAACAATCTAGGAAACTCTGGACATGGAGTAACACCAGATGGGATTACTAAAAATCGACACAATCAATAGAAGATACTGAAGCACTGTTACAGATATCCGCACACACCCAGAAGCAGACTGCAACACTGTCCACAACATGCCTGTTGGAGACATACAAGCGAAACTTCAAAAATCAAAATAACATAAAAGTTATTCTCCCAAGCTAAATATAAAAATACCAGAAAGAGACACGGCAGTTAAAAAAATTTATAAAGACGTACAAATAGAATTAAAAAAAGCAAATAATAATAAATATGCTGAGCATTTAGTCAAAGTGTTCCAAACCAATTTGAAGGGGTTCTACATGGATGCTTTCTCGATGGCGAACCCCATAAGTACCCATCCAGGTGGGGAAATTATACCCATCACCACTCTGTTACCATGCGACAATGCAATGAATTCAACAGAACCGACAAACTTTTTAAGTCTTCTCCTTCAACACTGAAGGTCTGTCAGCTGCAAAGTCAGAACTGCTTGCTGCCTTGTGTTCAAATCCTGTGAAATCCTGTGTCTCCAAGACACTCAAAGAGGAGCTAGATTCACAGCTTCATCATCAGAGTTGTTGGGTTCGCTAGTTCATCATTTAGGATTTTGATGTCATTGTGTTTAGATTTGCTGATTCTGGAGATAATTGTGCACTCTTTGACAAAAATAGCACTACCATACTTATCATGAAGTCATCCAATAATGATATGCATATCTCTGGCAGCTGGGTGTACATAATCTGTGGGCTGATTCAAATAAATTGAAAGTTATTCATGACTCTAAGGTGCCTGCATCCTTCAACAGCGGACGCTGGCAACGAGGATGTAATCCTGACCTGTTCTTAGGCACTGAAGACATCGCACCTAGAAACCACAAAAGTGTGCATGATAATATACTGCAATCTCAATACCGTCCAGTTGGCCTCACCATCTCTCCTGCTATTCAACCACTTACCTGTGAGGAGACGATTAAAGTTCAGAAAAGCAGACTGGCAGGAATGCGCTACACAACTGGATTATAAAATGTAACAGATGAGACGTGAAGCATACTGTACTAACTATATATCCTTTGTCAATTCGATTAAATATGTCTCTCGAACGACAATACCTCGGGGATGCAGAAAGTCATACAGTCCTGGTCACAGTGAAAGCAAGATATAACTCTATGAAGACTAACAGGGTGCATATCTATCTGACCCATACTCAGAAGAAACCGAAATCCGTGGAGAAAAGCTCATTAAACCTCTACTAGAAAATAAAAGTCTAGCAGAACGCGCAAGTTTCCGTCCAGGAAAGCCTGCCACAGGACACCTCCTAAACTGGCTCAACACATTGAGGATATATTTGTACACAACACCGAAACAAATGTTGCATTTGTAGACGCTGCTTTTGATACTATCAACCAAAGATTACTGATTCAAAAGCTTATCCACTTTAGTGATGGAGACCTGGGCCTCGCCTAACTTAATGAGTGTCTCGTCATAAATTGTCACTTCTATGTGGCGTTAAATAGTAAAAGTGCAAATGGTAACAGAAAAATGGCGTTCCTAAAGAGAATTTTTCATCACCATCACTCTGCAACATGTATACTAACAACTAGGCCCTGTCTAAGGATACACGAGGTTTCTTCTATGCTGATGATCTTGCTGTCGCTGCCCAAGGTCACACCTTCGAAGACATTGAAGACCAGCTCACAGACACTAAACAAAAGAGAGGCCAACAGGAATCTCAAAATTGAATGGGATGGCGAGCATCTATTGCAAATAACACAGACTGTCTACCTAGGTCTCACCCTCAACAGGACTCTCTCATTCAAACAACAGAAAATGAAAACAAAAGTCAAACTGAACTCTAGAAGTAACATCAGGTGCAACGTGTCCAACTCTAAATGGGGAAGCAGCAGCAGCAAGCATCTGCACGTCTGCTCTAGCCCTCATTTACAGGCAGAATATGCCTGCCCAGTTTCGTAGCACTCTACACATGCCAAAAAACGTGGGACATATAAGATTTTCCGAAAAAGTAAACTTTTTGATAATGGTTATCTTGGCTCATTAAATAGTAGAAATGTTTGGCACGTGACTTTACGTCATCTTTTGAATTATCCAAAATTGGGAGGCAAAAATATAAAGTAAATTTATATAAGCCTGGAAACTTTTTTCGATTTAATGCTTCATTTTCAAAGCATAAGTAGCTTTCTCAAGAGCGGTGATGTTGCGAATGCGACAATAACTGCCTCGTAATCAAAACAAGACAACAGTTCACGCTCAACGCTAGTGAGCACCAATGCACATGTATGAGGCTGACCCATAGATGATCGCAAGACTGTAGAGATGTTTATATGCTGTTTCCAAGTTATATTTTGAAATACGTTGCGGCACGGTAGCGAAATTTTCTCTTTTGATATTGGCATTTTCTGATCATATTAGGTCTTTAGTTTGTGCTTTGCTTGCTGCTTGTTTGATCCTCCGTTAGCTCTCTATAAACAATTTGTATTCCACTCTTAGCTTCCATTCATCCAAGCCATAGTTTTTGCGACGTTGTTGAAAGAAGTTGAAGGCAAATCTTCTGTACTTATTATGTCTGTAAAATCAGGTAAATTTCTTTATGTGACGTAAAGTGCCTTCTAATAGACGATACTGCTGTGTCAATTGCGAAGATAGAGGCTTCTTTTCTGTATCGACTTTGAGCATTTCCCTCCAATTCATCGCTGCAAAATTTACCCGGCATCTTCTTTATGTTTCTAAGTCTTCTCTCTGTGAAATCACGTTCTTCTAATTCATGAACTGTACAAATTCTTTTGCTTCTCTCAAAACATTTTGGAATTCGTCTCCACGTTTGACGAGCTGTGATTGCGCTGTCTCAACCAGTCTTATTGCTGTTAGAATGTTAATCTTTTCAGACTGTAGATACAAGGATGCAGGATCAGTGATGGTGAATATCTTCTGAAATAGATGACCCGTTACAACCACATCGAAGTAAGATATTTTTTGCAGTAAGGCTTCTGCATAAGTAACTGTTTCTTTGCTATGCTCAGGTGTAAAACAGTCCTCAAATGCATCTCTAAAGCAATCATAACCACCCAGTAACTCTATTGAAAAGTTTTTCTGCATTGGTCAAGTATACGCTTGACGTTCGAATGAATTCGATATATCATTTAGTTTACAAACTGTAGAGAACGTCAAAACCAAATAAGTTATCTTTTCACTGAAAGATGTTTCACCTTCTCTATTTTACCGACAGCTAAATTTTCAGACGGAAATTTGAAATCTCCCAGAAACTGACGATTTTTAAACCAGGAAGGACCATGGCCCTCCCTGCCCCCTCCCCCGACGAAGCCCCTGGCTCGGGCACTCATGCGCTATTGGAGTTATGCAGAAACTGATACTTGCAACTGTCGTGAACCACAAACAATGTCTCGTCTACTTGAGTTTGCTCTTCTAACAAAAGAGTATACATGTTCTACTCAAGATATTCATAACTATACTAGTACAGCTGAAACGGTAGCAGATTTTAGTGTAGTTAAATTTAGTTTTGCTATTGAATTTTGTGTCTTTCTTACACTGTAATAGAGACACGATTATATAAACGAATTTAAAATAGGCGGCCAAAACTTCAATAAGAATTTGTCCGAACAAGAGGCAAAAGCCATGGATAGCACAGGAAACTATTGAGTTAATGTAGGAAAGAAGCAAAGTAAAGAACAACATCACAGCATACAAGGAATTAGACAGAAAGATTAGAATTGCTTGCCACAGAGCAGGGCAGCTAATGCACAAAAGGCAATGTCAGGAAACTGAAGAACTAGAAAAGAAACACCTTCAACTGATGCATACCAAGGGGAAAGAAGCTATTAGGAAACATAGAACTTGTTCTTCAGCCAACTGCATTAAAGCAAAAGATGGGATTATTATAAGAACAAATACTAGAAAGATGGAAATAATACTTTTGTGAGCTGTTTGAAGATAACAGACCATCAGAATATCAAGCTACAAAGAGAGAAAAAAAATTGCCTATCCTAAAAGAAGAAATGATTATCAAAAGCATGCCAAAAGGTAAAGCAACAGACCAGGATGAAGTTTTAATTGACTTAATTCGAGCCCTTGATGACTTGGGTGCAGAAAAGATGACTAAAGTAGGCAACAAAATTTATGCTGAATGCCAATTTCTTTACTAATTTACAAAAGAAAGCTGGTGCCAAAAATGTGTATTATTTTAGGCACAAAACACATTCCACTTGTTCGGCGTATACATCAGAAGACAGACATCCAATAATGGGCAGACAGTAGGGGCTGAATGACTAATAGTCTTTTGACCTGTCCTATTGAACTGTTTAGCACAGTAGGAAAGGCATCAGATTTGCAGGCGTGAGATCCGTGTTCGATGCCCCGGTGATCGTGCTCATACATTAACTTCTGCTCTTTCAATTCGGATCCTACCAGACAAGGGAACAAGGAATGCAATATTCACAATTGAATGATCACAGAGAGATGTGTAAAGATGCAAAGGATGTATATGTATGTTTTATCGACTATGCAAAAGCTTTTGATAAAGTTAAACATGTACAATAATTTGAAATCCTTGAAGAACTAGCAAGATATGAGTGACTTAGGTAACATAGAAAGAGATGTAAGACAAGGGTGTGTTTATCACAAGAACTCTTCTCATTGTACAGCCAAAGAAATCGATTAAAAATAGGAGGTTTCAATGTAAATAACAGACTACACTGCCATAGTTGCTGAACAGAAGAACAGCTACAAAACCTCATGGATGTAATAGTGGAAGAAAGTAGAAATCGACAAAAATAAGCCCTTCAGTATGACTATTTTAAAGAAGTATACGAATACAAAATGCAAAATTGAAATTGAAGGAACTAAAATCAAGTAAATAGAAAAATTTGTGTACCTAGAGAGTTTCAAGTGAAATCAGATCAAGAAATAAAATGGCGGTTTGGTATCGCAAAAACAACATTTAAATCTATGTCCAATGTACTGCTACAAATATTAACAATCAAACAAAACCTAGACTTATCAAATGCTATGTATGGAGTACAATGATGTATGACTGTAAAACATGGATAGTACGTAAAGCAATAAAGCAACTGGAAGCAACAGAAATATGGTTCTTATGGAGGCTGATGAAGATCGTCTTGATGAAGAAGGTGACTATCGAGAAGAGACCAGACTGGAAGACAACCAATGAAACAAATACTGAAGAGAAGGTGTAGCTTCTTAGAACATGTACTAAGGAAAAATGGTAAGAATACCAAGTAGTAATGAGTAAGGTAGATTGAAAAAGATAGAGGAAGACAAAGACTGACATTTTTCGGATGGATCAGCAAATATTTAGGCAGAAGAGGTGTGGAAATAAATCGACTGCTGGTAAACAAAACATTGTACAATGCTGTGACAATCAATGTCAGAATCTTACAAGGCACCAAGCGAAAGAACAAATTGCTGTATTTAGACCACCTTATCATAAGAGAGGCTAGAATGGTACAAAACATGAATGACATGTTAGATTTTAAGCTTTCTCCCCCTTGATCAAAAGGCAAGCATCACTTTTTCTTCTTAAAATGTTGAACGACAAAATAGATAACTTGCTTTCTTCTTATAAAACGCGCTGTTAACGGTCTAATTTGGACTACAGGAAGACTAATATAAAGATTATATTTCTCCCTAAAAATGTGACTGATAGGGCTACACGCTGTAATCGTCTGTAGCTTTAAGCTTAAGTATTGGAAATAATGTCTCAAAGATGTTCTTCCTGGAACCAATGATAATATTCCTGATTTAGACGCAGTCAAATATGTAGGCACTATCAAGTGAGAACAAATTGACCAATGTTTTGGAAACTTTGAGTTCTGCAAAGATGTTAATGGCTTAATTGCTGATAAGATGGAAGATGCAGAGTTGTTACTACTTGTGAAGAAGCTTTATTCTGATCCTATGTTTGACAAATATTCTGACTTTGATAACACAATACAAGCTTCTTAAACCAAATTTACCATTGATTCCCTGGACTGAAGAAAACATGCACACATTGAATGCACACGAGTGACAAGGTCACACACGTTTAACTGCTGATAGAATTCGACACCATCTCATTAGAGAAAAAAGATGGCGAGACTAAATACAGCACTGGCCGTTTCCCTAACATAGTGAAAACACTGCCACTGCTAGACTACGTTTGCAAATGCTCTGCATTGGATGACATCACAGTGGCATTGTTGTCATAGCATATGTTAAAGCTACGTTTCTAAAGGTTGTCATACAGTTTTTAGGCTGACACTATCAACAGAATTAAATTCTAGTTCAGTGAAGCTTTTGTCGAAATATCTTAATAACAAATCTCAGTGTAACATACTTCTCTAATCTTAGGTTGCACTTGTCCCTTTCGTGAAAGAGATAAGAACGCTAATACGCTATGACTATTTATAACAAGGACGAGAAAGTGATAATTAATCAAAAGAAGTTTCTAGGAAGCTCGTTTAATCGTGAAGCTGAACCCAAAATGTTTTAAGAATTCAAAGTCTGTTGCATATACGAGAAGGGTACTACAGATAAATGTCTTGTAAATGAGGACGAAATGTCAATGGACTTGAAGCACAGATGAACGGCCGAGGGCATGTACGTAACCCCACTTCACATTTTCCCGACCGACATGGCGATGAAAACGAGACAGTAATTATTCATGTTGCCAAACAGTCATACAGCTGTAGAAAGCATGTGGTTTTACAACATTTATCGTCATGCAGCTGGTTACTTCAGTAATTAGTACACCAGCTCAAGTTTTTTCCAACAATAGTAGTCAGATTTGGACGAGATGTTATCGAGCTACAAACAAAAGAGCCAGGAACTGTACACATTTAAAATGACAAAACATATTAAACTACGATGACATAATAACATGCACAAAGAAGACTAGAAAATATTAAAACCAGATCTACAATACCAAAGGAGGTATTAGCAATATCAGCGTATATATAGAGACATCCTCAAACCAACACATAAGGCAAGGATAACGTAGCATGCAAAGAACACAACAATGAGCTTAGGAAACCAATATTAACATCATCAAGACCACTTCAACTGTCACAAAAGATTAACAGATACAACTCTAAAACCAAGTTGTAGCCAAGTAAAGGGCATTGAAGAACTTTTAAGCATCACAATGCAAGCTTTCGAACTTTTACGAGGCAACTTTAAAAAACTTGTAAACTTAAAATGACCCTTAGAGTGACTAAAAATTAACTTAAGTAAGCACACGTTTACCTATGATGCATTCAAAGTATTATGTAAAGGTCTCAACGTCTGCCCCAGCACTCCACACTTTGATAAATGCACACTTGAAAAAGGCGTAAGATCATTTTCCGAGAGAAAAAGACTAAAAGGCCATTTAGGAATATCCAGATATGAGCCTACTATTTGAGGATAGCTCAAAGAAAAAATGATTCATTCTTGCCATAAAATAGATGCAACTATAGTTTTATACTATAGTAAACAAAATATGCCACGTGATAAGCTAACAAAACGGTTTATAAACTAATGAAAGTGAATCCTTAAAGAAACTCATGGGAAGAGAAGTTTATGTTAGAAACATTAAAATTAAATTTTAAACTGACTCACTTTTACTCGGTTTACAAAGTAGATAAATAGGACCACCAAGTAATTTCCCCAGTAATTGCCACACAATTAAATCAACTTAATATGTTGATCACTACATACAACCTATAGGTAAAATTGTTAAGGCATATATATATTTTACACAACAGACATTATAAACAATTTAAAAGACAGTAAAAGGAATACCACAATATGCAATTTCAGTTACAATGGATGACAGGTTTATACACTCTTATATAGGAAATAGCAGCCATTAAAAAATGTCTTGACAATACGTTATCTAAAGAAATATCTTAAACAGTAACTATAACCGTGATAAAACATATATTGACACTGAAAGTCCACTATTTTTACGTGATATTTGACAGTTTCTCTATCCAGAAATTATCTATGATTGCCAGTCACATTGTTTGGCATAGTTCTCATATACACAGATGGAGAAATAACACTTTACACCATATTCGTGGACAGCCAGAACTATCTACATTTTGCGTCTTTCCACCCTAAACATCTTTGCCCTAAAGTTTGCCCTACTGTCAAGAAATTAGGCTACGAAGGATATGCTCTGGTAAGAATGGCCTCATTTTGTATAGTAATAAAACAAAACAGCATTTCATAGAAAGAGGCTATGGTCCAATTCCAGTAAATAATCAAGTAAAACGAGTCATCAATATTCCAAGAAAAGAAACGTGGAAACCAAAAGCTCAAAAAGATCTAATCGTACAGCTCTCGTTTAATAAATTTAACACCACACTTCCCCGATTGGCTAAAATAACTTCTAATCGATGGGAGATTTGGATAACGCCAAAACAAAATCTTAAAAAGGTATTCCGATCAACTGGTATACTAGCCTACACTGTGACACGCACACATAGATAGATAGATAGATAGATAGATAGATAGATAGATAGATAGATAGATAGATAGATAGATAGATAGGTAGATAGA
>JANTCA010003554.1:0-10702 GCA_024741275.1 Chironex yamaguchii | reverse complement strand
CTTGGTGATGTAGAGGGAGAAATTAGCAGCATAACACTACATGGGTTTGGTGATGCAAGTAAGCATGCCTATTGTGCCATGGTCTTTCTTGTTTGCCAAACCACAAAGGGAATTTACAGTAGGTTGCTATGTGCCAAAACCAGGGTAGCCCCATTAAAATCATTGACAATCCCTAGGCTGGAGCTGATGTCAGCCCAAATATTAGCAACGCTCGTGGAAACTGTTAAAGGTGCTTTGAAATCACAAATAAGGATAGATGCATGCAGGTACTGGCTGGACAGCAGAACGGCTTTGGATATACAATAATAGTGAGTGGAAGAGTTTTGTGCAACATCGTGTTAATGAGGAGGAATGGGGACACTTGAAAGGTACAGAAAATCCTGCTGATATTGGATCTAGAGGCTGTAGTGCCTGTGAATTAAAACAAATGTGTTGTGGTGGGAAGGTCCAAAATGGCTAACGGAAGGAGAAGAGGCATGGCCCACCAACTTCCTAGCAGTAGAATCGAGGGATATAGTAAAGGAAAGGAAGAAAGCTTGTACAATTATGCCTGCAACTGAGGAGATGAGTAAACCAAGCAATATCATTGATATAAGAAGATTTAGTACATTATATAAACTGTTAAGACTAACTGCTTATGTTTATAGATTTGTTAATAATTCTAAGAAAAAGAAAGAAGATCACAGTGTGTCACCATTAACAGCAGAACTTCAGAAGGTGGAAATTGTTTGGATAAAAGATACACAAAAATGTATGAAAGGCAACACGGGGTTTAAGAAGGTTAAGGATAGCTTAGGTATCGTGGAATGTGATGGTATTTTAATCTGTGGAGAATTTGATACCAAGCACCCAATTATTCTCCCTACAGATCATCATTTTACCAAGTTGGTTATCTTAGATTGCCACGAGCGAGTATTTCACTGCAAAGTAAAAGGTACCTTGGCAGAGCTCAGATCCCGCTTTTGGGTTACGCAAGGTAGACAGTATGTCAAGAAAATTATTAAGAAAAGCTTCATTTGTAAGAAACTTGAAGGAAAGCCATACTGCTCACCACCCATAGCGCCACTGCCAGAGTTTAGGGTTACCCCGAGCCTGCCCTTTAGTAAGGTGGGGGTAGACTTTGCAGGGCCAGTGTACACAAAGAAACATGGCAAAATGGAAAAGACTTATATTACTCTCTTTACTTGCTGTGTAACGCGAGCAGTGCATCTTAAACTCATTGAGAATCTCAATGCAAGCACTTTTTTAAACTGCTTAAGACGCTTTGCACCTAGAAGAGGTACTCCTTCACTACTAGTGTCTGATAATGGTAAGACGTTCAAAGCTGCTGCCAAGTTTATTAAGAAGCTGAATAACAGCGACCTGCTACAGGATTACTTGAGTTCAAGGAAAATTGGATGGAGATTTAATTTAGAGAGAGCGGCTTGGATGGGAGGATTTTTGAAAGATTGATTGGTACAATGAAACGTTGCCTCAGAAAAGTCTTGGGAAATGCTAAGTTGAGTTTTGAAGAGTTAAGCACTGTGCTGACAGAGGTTGAGTGCACGTTAAGTTCAAGGCCTTATCAGTATGAAGACGTCGAACAAGCCTTGAACCCATCTCATCTATTATTGGGGCATAGATTATTACCTAAAGCAAAATCTATCAAAGCATCTTTTGATGATGATTATGATAACTGTGAGAATCTTTCAGCAAGATCTAAGTACCTAAGCAGGAAATTGTCTCATTTTTGGAAGAGATGGAAGAATGAATACTTGGTGAATTTGGGAGAATTTCACAAACAGAAGAGTCATTCACTACAACCTAACATTAGGGTTGGATATGTTGTGTTGATCCAAGCCGAAGGCAAAGGAGAGGATACTGGAAAATGGGAATAGTAGAGGAACTAATTCGAGGAAAAGATGACATACTAAGAGGATCCACTGTGCGTAAGTTTAGCAATGGCAAGAGTGAAACTATAAACCGTTCAGTTCTGAAACTTTATCCGTTAGAAATAACTAGAGAAGAGAGTGGCACAAATGACAGAAATGCGAGGAATGAAGACATTAATGAAATACCCAAGTGTGTTGGAGGTGCTTCTAGTACCAGAAGTCAGCCAACCCGAGCTGTGGCTAAGGATGCATGTTGGAAGTCACGGCTCATGCTTGACTCTTAGGGTGGAGTCAAGGAGTGGTGTGTGCTGGGAAATCCATTGCGCCATGAGTAACCATGCGTGGGCACAAATTTGATTACTGCATTTAGAAAAAACAACACCACATGTTAAGAATTAACACATTGTGAAATTTTACGCAATGTGAAATTGCCTAAGTAAAGCAGCGTGATAACAAGCTTGAGTCATAAGCTAATTTCTGCATTAAAACCCCGAATATAAATATGTGTACAATAATTCAGTCTTGTATGTTACTTGTGTGAAGTTAGATGGAATAATTGAAGAATAAATTTGTAAGGAGCAAAACTACAAAGGATTGTCTACTCGTTTTCGTTGTATTTTTTCGTCGTATTATAAAAAGAATCAGAGGGGCTGAGATTCCCCAACATACATTTTGTTGCGACTTCAATTTCTTAAATAAAACAACTTAACTGGAATAATCTAAGAATGTCTCTGATACAGAGTATTTCTCAGTTATGCCTTTTTATGATGTACGTGGCGTTAGCTATGCTTTGTAACAAACATCCTTATGTGTTGTAGTTTGGCTGCATACAGCCGGTTTAGCTCCCTGATAGGCATTGCAAACATATTGTAGCATGTTGGACTGCACAGCATTCTGGATCTGATCAGTGTGGTACTAAAACGAAACGCAAGCAACATGATCAAACCAAGAAGCATTGTAAAAAGAGATATATATATTATGCATTATTTATGTATACATAAATTTCAAGAAATAAACACTTTTTAAGGTTTCGAATAATTCTTCTTCAGAAAACTCAAAAAGAGTTTAATAAACATGGATGATTGAGCTCTGGACAGATATATATGTTATATATATGATATATATGTGTGTGTATGTATATAGATATATATACAAGGGTATCTATGTGTAAGAGTATTTCTTGCAAGGAAATTACAGATATACAGAACCGTTTTAAGATCTCACACGTGCCATTCAAAATAAGTATGTTTAATTTGAATAGGGAATCAGTTATTAAAAATCGACGAGGGACACCAGATGACGGCTGAGAGTAAGAACTGGAAGGAGAAATATAGTTCGTCGGACAAAGGGGGCATTCAGGAGATATGCAATCTGATGGAAAAATTGATGGAAAATGAGAAGCTTGCAAAAATGGGCATGAAACGGGTAATCACGGGGGAAAAGACCGACTGTACAGACATGGAGTGAAATATGAATTGGTAATAAGAGATGCGTGTATATAGAGCACTCGATAAGACTAATGCTCAACGTTTGAGTAAGACACAAGCGCGGACCAAGACTGGAAGAAAGGAATAAGCAGGTTAGAGCTTATAGATTTAGTACTCTCCTTGATGGGTGTGCGACTACCAGGTGACAGGTGACTCTCCTCGAGCTATGTCACCGTTGTACTTTCCTATCTGCTTCAACAACATAGATCATAAAAAAATATTTGACACCACAAACAGTCAAATGGTTAAGGTGCTCATAATGAATATAATGAATGATGATTCAAATCCATCCCTTCACAAAATGTCTATCTTCCAAACTAGTCTGCTGTCCACGTGTAACTTATCGTTAAATCAATAAAGCTTCTCCCAACCACTTGAAAGAAATGTTTTCCAGAAACTAAAAAAATACATATTTAGAATTGCAATAATATCTACTTACATCATTCACCGTAATCCAGGGCACATACTGATGTGGTGGGTTCAATGCCTGAGTCTTAAGGGCCATCTGGAAACAAAACAGATTTTATGAATGCATGATTGTATCCACCTCTTTTAAAATTGTTGTCATTTGCTGGTTATCTGTTGGGAGGGGGTTGTCCTGACAAACTGCCCCAGGTGGAGATATTTGTTGTCAAAGACGACTATACGAATAAAGACCTGTAAATGGGCATTGAAAAAGCATACATTCTGAATGTACTATTTTATAGAGATCAAGGCGGCTCGCGTGGATAAGGTCTCACCACTGTCATTTTAAATAAAGTAAATTAAGCCAATGCTTGCCTTATAAATCAAGATGGTTTTTCAAAGTTCTAAATACACATTTATTTAGGTACAAGACTTTTTCTACAACATCCTATTGTTCATAATTTCGTATAATGACAATCCCCTGCTTGTATTGTATTTCATCATCTGCTGGTTCACTGTAGTAGTTCCGTATAAAAGTCGTCAGGGTGGTCAAGTGTGAAGAACACAAGCAAAGTAAAAGTTATGATTGTGGTCACCTAAGCATCGAACCTGGGTCTCATGACTGCAAATATTTAGTATTGTATTATGCTGTCTTGTTGTGAATCGTCTCTTACCTGATGTTCCATTTGAATACCTTGACTGCTTGATGCACATGACAAGATTTGTTGGTAATCGATGCCAAGCCCAGAAGAGCACTGTAAGGGGAAAAACAAAAATGCCCTAAACAAGTGGACAGCAACGACAATTTCCATAACAAGACTTTATCACAAGCAGGGGCGGCTGAAAGGCAAAATAAGTTGCTAATGCGAGGAAAAATTTTCTGCTCCACGCCCCGAATGTTTTTGGTTGCCGCCACTTTGGCAAAACGGACTACCCTCTTATACATTAAAATTCTGTTATCCGAGTTTTTATAACTATTCTTTTCACAACTTGTAAAAATGTAAACAGTGTTGCCACTTAGATAGTAAATATAACTCAAGATTCAATAACCATGCGTGACAATTTTTATAACAAGAAAAAGTACCAACCAATAAGGCTCTGAATGGTCATTGTTTAGACACTAGAATTGTTCTCGAGGTAACTAGTTTTTCAAACGATATAATAATAATATACAAGGGTTGGGTATAGCTAGATTTTACGAATATCGTAAATCGGGGGCAGTCACAGCATACTATGATTTTATGACTACTGTTGCAAGCAAGACTATGATTTTTTGCTACTAGAATGTCTTGACAATCATATTACCAATGTTTGAAATTATGCCAATGACGTTTCTTAATAGCAACGAACAAAACCCTTTTAATTTGTAAAAAGTGGGGGGCTGAATCCCCTCCGACCCCTTTTTAGTCACCCATGGAAGTTATCAGAATTTTACACAGCTTGATTTTTAATAAAGTGTTGATAATTTGATAGCACATCTTGGTTTGGTTTTTCACTCGCTTTTTACTATGATGAACGAATCTATAGCACAACATTACTATTAGCATAATCCACAATAAGGATTGTATCAGAAACGAAGGCAAATATGACGCAAATTTCAGTTGCTCTTTTGCATTCAGTATTAAAACTGGCTGAGCAACTGCGTGGGAAGGGATGGAGGACGACTAACATCTTAATGTCAGCGGCTTCTTTGGCAGCCATAAGCAAAAGAAATAGTATCAAGACATTAATTAATTTTTAGGATATCACCGCCATTAAGACTGGAAAGGTCTCTTATTATAGAGGATGACTAATTGAGATTTTAAATTTCTGATTTTCTTGCTAAAATTACTTTAGGAAAAGAGTTGCTAATAATATATTAGTATTGTTAGCACTGAGTCCAATATTGATTGAAAAAGTGACGGCCCAATTGACCCAAAAGAGCGCCTGACGCAACCTTGCAATATTTCGTCATTTCGTCGTTCATCTTTCGGCGAAACACAAACCCAGGCTTTTTTCGTTCCTTAAAATATTTCACTTCTATTACACGTCTACAGACAAGGGTACATGTGCGGTGTCCATGACATCCAAAAGAAATCACGTTTCTACCCACATTCATCTTTCTAACGATGATCATGTGAATGTGTCGTATCTATTTGGTTTGCGCATGAAACAGTAATAATTAAGGTGAATTAGATGATAACTTACATATTGTACATTTGATGTTGTTGGTTGGTACGTCTCCAAGCAGTGGATAAACGGCATGTACTTCTTTGGATCACCAATAATATTTATTCCACAGGTCTACAAAAGAAGACTCAATTAACAAAATGCAATGCAATTGCCTCAAAGCATAAAGAATCCATGACTGCTTTTCGCTTCTTCTTCACTTGTTGTGCAAGTCTGTAAAATTTATTAGGTTTTATTTTCTCTGGATCAAAGAATAGTTTGATCAAAAATCGTAACACTATAGCAAGTCCAGCATAATTATCATCCCGCAATAAATTATGCGTATAAATATAATACATTACCGTTCTATCTTAAATAATAGTTCGTTATTTGAATTTTTAACATTGTAGTGTTTACTGCGATATGCAAATGGAGCACATGTACAAGTATTATAAAAACGGCTATTAAAACGAGTTATAACATTCATCAAACTGTTTAAATTAGTTCCATTTGTCTCGAAAAGCAGTTCTGTGTTCTAGTGCTAGAGAAACTCACCTCAATAATATTTCCTGTGCATTCAGCAGCACCATGTTGGCAATAAAATTGCCATGAACTTCCATATGGATATTCCTACAAAAAATAAGCAAAATCAGCCACGTCATATTTTAATAAGCATTACCAATGCATAACTGTTAGATACATAAACCTGACTATATATCAGCCCAAATTATATGCCTTTTTACACCATGTACACAGATTACTCTGGAAATAACCTGAAATTTAAATCATATGACTGACGTGTTTTATCCTGTCTAATCCCACAACAGGAAATTTGGAATGCAATACACCAGGTACGAGCCAAGATGCGTTAGCATTTTATTTGCTATAAGTCTGACGAAAATTACCAATGCACTGTACTGGAGACGAGGACTCAGAAAATGGGACCAGTTCCTCACAGGACCAGACGCTACTGCTTTTTATTTAAATAGGTCCCAAGTTAGTCTAATCAATAAACTATTATGCTTTATAAAACTAACGTATATCACCATATGTCTCGAGATTTATCAGTTCCTCTGTTCTTACTTTCGATTACGCATTCTTAAATTTCACCTTTTAAAATGTTCCAAACTATTTCTTTTGGATAACTTTCAAACCGTGTTCTCCCCTACTTACAAAACTATAAAGGTTTGCTGAAAAAGATGATAAATTTAAAATGACCCACCAGGGTGCTTTTGACGGGCAAAACCAGCAACATACTTAGTCCACAGGTACTGTTTTCGTCTTCACGTGAAGGAGAAAGTTTGGCTTGATATCAAGGCCGATTAATCAATCGATAAACTATGAATAATTAGATAAGTAAATAAACAAAAATATTTAAAAACACATATCTATCTGTGACCAGAATTATCACTTTTAAAGCCCTTTTGAAGATGAAAACGATCCATCCGTGAACTTTTATGTAACAGAATGACTAAGCCCTAACAGGTCGAAAATTCGCGGAAGGATCATTGTCATTTTCAAAACTGGTAGTTACAAGTTATATATCTTACTAGTTATACAGTAGCTCACCGACACTGCATTGCATTGAATCACTTACGTTTGCATTTCCGTATGGGACTAATTCCACCTGAAGAATACCTGTTGATGCCAGCTTTTGAAAAGTTGGGTACATTTGGGTAAGGAAAAATTGACGACATCCAGGGCAAAGTGATTCAAAGTACAAAGACACTTTAATTGGCTGTGCTGTGGGTGATCCTTCCTTTTCTGTCTTCTTGTTGTTCATGCTCCAAAGTAGTTTACAATATTTCAAAACCTAAAAATTAACACGCAACTCAATTTAACAGTTTCGTGACTGGGGAAAAAGAATTACTTTTCATTAAAACAAGCAACGTATTTCTTCTATATGCCAAAATTTCACGCAAGCCAAGTTTAATACATAGTCCTACCAATGAAAAAGGTGGCAGGTTAAAACTACGTTCTACAATCTGGAACGATTGACGCCGAGGCAAAAATTTCGAGGATATATCGTATTACTGTACAGCTCGGAAAGTAGTTCTTAAAGTCTTTTAGCAAAACAATGGTAAGCTATCACTACAAATTCTTGTTTTTATAAAAAAATCTCACGGAGCACCCTTTTCACATGTAGTGGATAGGGCTTCATATCGATACCCTACTTGCATGCTAGTTTAACAAATGATGTTTTAGTTTTCCCATCCCTTATCTGATCGACAAAATTTTCTACTCGATATTATTTTAGCTTTCAGTGACATGAAATGTCATATATGTTGTGCCGGCTTGGTTCATGAACCCGGCGTTTTAAATAACCCTTCAAGGTTAGTCGAAAAAGCAGTTTTCATTTTCATTCAGATGCTTGGCATTAAATTTAAAAACCAACTTACCTGACATTTTGTAGCAATGGTCTCATTCTTGCACCACAACTCCGGGTGATCGCAAACTTCACTGTTAACTGTGTCACCTCTGATAACTGGAAGCAAAACTGCAGCCAAAATAACAAGTAATGTATGAAATTGTAGCATGATGTGTAAATTGCGACAGGAATTTGTTACAGTGAGATGTCTTGCTAAATTGGCTCCTTCGAATAGTAATCCTAAGGATGTCTGAGGCTTTCAGCAAACTGGTTCCAGCAAACTCCTTCCTTCCTGCTCTCAAGTCTTCTTCTCTGATTTCGAACCTAACAATGACTTTAAACATTTGTGTGCTGTGCTTATCTCTCTCAATAATCCCGTGACATGGTAATGATTTTTAAAGCGATATTTTCAAGACTGGTGGGGCCGGCCAATCAGACAAGTCGACTGGCCTCAAAGTTGTCTAAAAAGCTTTAACCAACCCATGTGACTAGCTTTTCGTGAGTTTTCGGTCATCGGATGTCTGCAATTGTCAACAACGATTGTTTAGTAACAGAAAATTTCTTTCAAAGTCTCTCGTGAGGCAAGTCATACAACTCGTGATCAGTTGGAAATGACTCACCATGTTCTCTAATGGTAAACACGGGTTGTACCCATAATTTGAGGGGGATTCCCTAAGATCAGCCAAACAAAGACCTGGGATATTCAAAAAATGACAGGTTCATCAATTGCTGGGACTCTCCTGGGAGCAAATCTTTGTTATCTAAATAACAAGTAAAAAAAGTATACCCTTGGTATTGGATGTTTACTTTTCACAATCGTTTTCCGATTTCCTCACTTACGGTTAGGAGTTTGGTACAATAGTCGTACAGAAGGCGCAAGTCGAGGGAACTCTTTTCTGAAAACTGGGAAATTAGAAGTTAATGCGTTTCCAAGCAAAGGAACTTCTAAATTTCGGCAAAGTTTGTGACAAAAATCGTCAGTCTAACTTCTTACAAGCCTATATCAGCTACGTTGGATGACCAGGATCCAGTAAGGAAGTAGAATAGTTTTTGACCACGCTCGCTATTGAGCTTTGGTGATTCCCATGGCAAGGCTGGAGAATGTCACGAGGAAATGAGCTCTTTGTAAGAGTGGGCTCCCGTTACCTTCTCGCATCAGTGGTATTTTGTTTGTGATGATGCGGATTCCAACTCTCAACCACTGGTTTGCAAGATTGTAGTCTTATCCATGATATCATGTCGGCTTTGTAATCAGAATACCTCTACGTTATTCCTTCTTAAGCCAAGAAAATAAAGCGCTTCAACCAGTGACAGTTTTAGGGACGGAGGTCCCCGGGACCCAAAATTTCTGTGGGGCCCCATTGATTGTGTATTTTACTTCTGTTTCAAATTGTTGTAGGGGAAAATTTAAATACCTAAGATTTGTGCTCCTAAGATCTTCCCATTTAATCGCATTCTCTACTGTTTGTAGATTGTCAATGAAAAAGTATTTTACATGAACGTAGTGCTTGACTGAAGAAAGCCACCGAAAAAGCTCTATTAAGCCTTATTTAATTTTTGAGGTCCCAGGGGAGAGACTTATTAGAGAGAGGGGTTATAAGAAATTGCAGTTAAAGTTACAAATATTTTTTAGGTGCTTACTGTGCTAAAAAGTTAAGAAAAATCTTATCCTCGAGGGTTCTGAGACGCAGAAGCAAGTCTTCGTATGGGCCATATTTGTCGCACATTATCTCATTATCCTCATATTCATCAATTGAACCTCTTAGAGCACAACTCTTCGGAATGATGGCCTGTGGTAAAAACCTCCAGCTATCACTAAATTCTCGCGTTCAGCATGGCTTTTGTCCAAGAAATGTTCATCTGTATTGATAGGCATGCAATCTAAGCCTTATCTTCAAAACACGGGGGCCTTTATAGAGAGGGGGCTTATTTCAACATTTTGCTTCAGAAGGGGAGGCTTAATAGAGAGGGGGGCTGAGTAGAGCCTTTACGGTATTTACAAAATGAAAAAGAATGACAGAAGAGGGTCAGCTGAGATATTTTTGTTTTGGGTATGGGCTCATCACTAAATTTTTTGGAGGTCAATGATGGTGGATAGAAGTGGAATAGACCTTTTCGGATCTCCTTAACAACCGCGCATAGCAACAAGTTGAAGGGGCAAACAAAGCCGATTGCGGCATTAAAACTTGTGGTGGTGCGAGGGAAGGTTAGTTCCTGGTTAGCTTTTAAGTTATTTTGCTTTGAAAATGTCAAAAAGTTGTATTGCCAATGGATACAGCAATCATGGATTGATGGGGAAGCCTTTATGTCACGTCAAAAATATCCAAAAATATCAAGAGATAAACATTATCGCCTTGAAAATTTGCGACATTGCGCTAAAATCATACTTAAAAGCTTTTTTCGTCTCACACTCCTCAGAGTAT